>WOVY01013334.1:0-216941 GCA_013436015.1 Rhipicephalus annulatus
AAAAAAAAACAAATGTTGCGAGTTATTCATTGCTTTTTTTTTCTTTGCGTGAGGTGCGAGTACTGCTTGAAATTCAGTAGTTCGGTTATTTACGATAACATCTTACTTTGCCAGTACCACGTTGCGCTGTGGCATCCAGATGAATCGACAGCACTCGCCTGTCACCAGCAGGCCGCAGAGGCGGGGGGGGGGGGGGCGAGTGCGCTCTTAAGAGAGAGACCTCGTTCTCAAGAACGAGGGGGGGGGGGGAGGCATTTGAACTAGGGCGGGGCCTCCTACCGCGAGCATCAACGGCGCCTTCGTCTCATCACCAGCCCCACTCGCATCAGCGTGCCGGACGACATCTGTCGGGCACGACGCGCCACATCGAAATAAAACATGCATGCGTGCGTGCCGCGTTTTCTGCGATAAAACTACCACCACCGAATCTAACCCCCCCCCCCCCCCCCCGTATTCACAAACGCTCCTCGACTCAACTTTCACCTTCACTTGACAGAGCTTGAGCACTGCGCCGCTGCTCGGCTGAAAATGGCACTGCGCTGTTCAAGAATAGCAGCAAATTATCACTGATATGCAGTGGTTTGCCCTGTCTAGCAATGGCGCTTACCATCGGCTTTCTCAAGTGAAGGTGGAGCGTTGAGTGAAGGGGCGTTCTTGAATACGGGGGTAAGCGCTGCATAAACCCCGCGCCGGGGCGAAGCCACGACGTGGCTGTAACACCGAGTATATCCCACTCCCGAAGTTGTGTCGATACTAGAATAACTTTCACAAAGACATCTCTTGGCAACATGGCAACGAGTGAAGCCTTTGCTTCACAGTCGAAGGTCACCCCAATCACGTGCTTTCTCGAAAATCTACTTCTGCTTCGCCACTGCCATCGTGTTCCCTACGTCCCATCTGCCATCTATTAGCCCTTTAAATAAAACTTCATTTGGGCCTAGTTGGTTGATTGATTGATATGTGGGGCTCAACGTCCCAAAACCACCATATGATTATGAGAGACGCCGTAGTGGAGGGCTCCGGAAATTTCGACCACCTGGGGTTCTTTAACGTGCACCCAAGTCTGAGCACACGGGCCTACAACATTTCCGCCTCCATCGGAAATGCAGCTGCCGCAGCCGGGATTTGAACCTGCGACCTACGGGTCAGCAGCCGAGTACCTTAGCCACTAGACCACCGCGGCGGGGCGGCCTAGTTGGTACGCACGCATGGTAAGGCTGGCTTGGACATAAATATGCACTCACGAATGAAGGAATAAAGAAGGTGATAGCGCTTGTGTGTGTCGTTTTTTTTTTCTCTGTAGCGCGCGATGTGCCTGTGCTATTAATTTTAATTCAGAGATATTTGTCACTTGTTTCGACCAAAAATTCCGGCTCTGAAAAGCTTAAACAGGTACAGGTCAGATGTAGTTACCGTACATGAAACTAAGCTACCGCAAAAAAAAAAAATGTATGGAGCTACATGAACCCAAGCCGTATTATTATGGCGTGTAATGGCGCTCGTTGTCGCGACCAATATGCTTCCGTTACGTTTTCACACAAATGAAGAGCTCCATAAATGTCACCCGTGGCAGAAATTTTAACACGGAAGCATTGCATGGGCCGAGCACGTTTAGCACGTAGGCAAGATAACAGCTGATCATTAAGAGTAGTAGTAGTAGTAGTAGTAGTAGTAGTAGTAGTAGTAGTAGTAGTAGTAGCAGTAGTAGTAGTATTTTATTTAGAGTAAGCCGGATACAGAGCTCACTGCAGGGCAAAGGGCTAAAGGCGAACAGCCAGACAAAGGCCCTTGTCCCTCCGCAGTCCGTGACAGTGCAAAGCTTAGACATCAGCACTGACAAACAATATATATATTCAATACATTGGTTTCAAGCAACCTGAAATTGCAAACACAAAATTCAAACATGACTGACTGGATTCCCAGCCAAGGCAACGCACGAAGGCCTCAGAACGTAGGTGGGCCGATCAGATTCAAACGTTTGCAGGTATAACGTGGCAATGGAAAGAACAAGACCGGGTTGATTGGCGGAATCGTGTGAGAGGCCTTTGTCATGCAGTGGGCGTAGTCAGGCTGATGATAATGATGATGACTCAAAATCGCTAAACTTTTTTTTTCTCGGAACACACATTTGTCGTAACTTCAGAGTGCGCCATAACGATTCGAGTTCTGATTGTGTCAGCTCACTGGCCTCCCACAGTTGAGTACGAAGTACTCGAAATTGCTTAACACTTTTTTCTAAACTTCTTCCTTTTCAGCCTCTACTGCCACTAACGCAGCAATGGTCAGCTCTCTGATATATAGTGCGGTTCGCAGTACTGCGAATCCTTTAATATTTGTTCTAAACACTTCGTTAACGTGTCTCTATCAAGAAAAGCTTACTTGGAAATTTAATTGATGCCCACCGTCTGTGATCGAAAAATTTCTAGTCACATTTCCTGAACCTTGGTTTCCGAATTAAGCCTTTCTTGTCCGACACACATTTTCCCACGAAAGGATCCTCGGTAACGGGCCAATCGGTAATTAAAACTCTACCCAGGTCCATGAATTCGTTCGACTCCGCCAACGATATGAAAGCCAATGGCGCCATCATATCGCTGACTCAGGCAAGAGCGTTCGATAAAGTAGAACACGACTATAGACCTTATTAAAGAGCCTACATGACAGTAATCATGTAGGCTCTCTAGACCATAGAGTTTCCTAAAATTAACTAGAGGGCACTCTGGCGCTGCGATCGTTCAGCGACCATGGAAATGATGGGTAGCACACACATTTGCCTAGTCTTCGTACTTGCGGGCGGTGAATCGTACTTGCGGCTTCGTTTATTGCTGTGTTTCGATTTTGTTTTGAAAGTAAGATTGAACCCTTTTGAACTTCGTGAGCCGATTTGGAAAGTAAGTCTAAAAAAATAAAATGGTGAAGCGCAACCACTGAACATTTGGTAATACTTGTTTCGTAAGAAAACAGCTCCAAGCCACACGAACACACACGGAGCCAAAAGCAGGCCAGAAGTACGAATATTAGACTAATGTGTGTCCTACCCATCATTCCCACGCTCGCTGAAGCGCCGTACGTTGCATCTCTCATAGACACTAGCGCCAGAGTTCCCTCTTGTGTATATTGGGAAACTCTATGCCCTAGACCTTAGGTGAAATCGCTGCCATCAGTCAGCCGTCGTGTGCATACCGCCATGTAAGAGGCTCCGCGCGACGCGGTACGCACAGTGCGCGTGTGTTTACGTATACGTGTACGTAATTCGTATCGACGTGAGGCGTCTATTGTCTGACAATCGCAATGCCGACGTAGTAGTTCGTCCCTTGCTGCACACAGATAGGAATTCGAAATACTGATGAAAAAAAAAGGTAAGCCATAAACTGTACCCATTGTTATTTTTCGGGCGAAGCTCATAAAGCCGTGGATTTATCCATGCATGTCTGTGACCGGTTCATAACCACCTAGTTGTATGACTTACTCGGCAGGTGGCGCTGGTGTGAATGACAGACAGACAGACAGACAGACAGACAGACAGACGACAGACAGACAGACAGACAGACAGACAGACAGACAGACGACAGACAGACAGACAGACAGACAGACAGACAGACAGACAGACAGACGCGTGGACAGACATAAGCAAGAATGAACGGAAGGAAGTACGAACGGGCGGACGGACAGACGCTTCGCCCCACTCATCATCATTCACTCCGTGGATATGCTATGATTTTTTTCTTGAATCTGATGAGGGTTTCAGCATGTGTTCCGGCTGCTGCTCCCGAAACGCTTGCGTTCGCCTTTCTAAGCAAGTAAGACGTGCACTAGCATTTGGCATTCGTACTCGTGTTCCCAGAAATCGCTGCACGCTGAAGCAAGGCAGTTTTTGCAACGCCTTCGCTAGCAACCCACTTACCAAGTGAAGTCGAGTCGTGCGCTTCATGCAGAAGCCACCTTTAAAGCAAGGAGCTTTGTCGCGGCTATATATACAGCGTTTTGAGAGTGTTCGGTCCTCCCACGTACAGCCATGCGTTGTCTGCCCATATCTACATACGATACAGCGACTTGAGCAGCCGGCTCCTCAGCAAAGGCACTGAAACAAGAAGCTCTAGGGACAAGAGTGGCGTTCACCAGGGGCGCCCAATCACACTGGTGCCTTTTTTTTACGTGGTTTATATGAGTGCGAACATCTAGTCAGGCGTTCCTTTCTACTCCGACGTCGGCAGTCAATATTCAGGCCGATGCTGCGATGAACTTCCTTGAAGAGATAGTCACAGCAACAACTTTGCCTTAAGAATTCAAGTGACCACATGTAGGAATCCACGTAAGATATCGGCAGAAAATGTTAGTAGGTTTGACAAACGTTAATTATCCTTTCTAACCATTCATAACATCACACTGCCTATTTTTTCACTATCGTTGAATTCGCTTCAAAAAAATCCACTGCGATTATGGCGGTTATCAAAGAAAAAATAGGGCGATGTGACGGGGTGGGGATGATTACGTCCGAGAACATACGGTACACCCACGGTCGCGGCACAATGCGAAACAGCGTCCCGCTAAGCCTGAGTGGGTGATGGGTCGGGCAGCGCCACTTGTCTCGACTGCTGAGCTCCCGTCTTCGCTCAACGGACAGCGGCCCCGTCGGCCATAAGCTCCTTTGTTCTCCACGTCGGCGGCTCGACGCATATGCACTCGCGTTCCACTTTACCAGGGACGGAAATGAATGGCGCGTTGCCTCACCGCTCTCGAGTCATGGCGCGAAGAGGTCCGGCTATTTGCTCTGCCAGTCATGATGTGCGCGGCGTTCTAAGAATAGCGGAGAGAACAAGTAAACAAGCACTCCGTATAAGAAGCACGGCCGAAACGGCACACGTGTGCACTTCGTGTAACAAGTCTCCAAGTGGTTAAGCGCACGCCTTCTATCTAGGTTGTGCCACCTTCCATCCGGATTTTCCGTCTAAATCACTAAAGGAATCTCTATCTACTCTATCCACAGGAGCGTTGTTGATAATAGTGCACTCAGCCGGCACAGGTGTAGCGTGATTACCGTGATTAGTCCCATTCAACTAGAGCTAAGCTATTTGTCGTTATTTGCCCAAGCTCTATCTTAGGTGGTTCAGGACGACGAGTTGCAAAAGCTTTAGAAATGCACTGGATACGCTGTGATCGAGCCTTTCCTTATCAGACGGAAAGGTAACGAATTCATTAGCCTGGGTGATATGTTGAGTTTGAATACGTTAATGAGCGCGTGCAAATTGTGATAACCATGACACAGAGTCAGCATTCACTTGCGCTGTCGTTGTTGCAATATATGTTACCTTGCTAAACATGGGTTTAGTGCAGCATTTTTTTCAGTACATGACATTTATGGTGTTACCACATGCAATAAAACTCAGTTTGTAAGGTGCGCTGTATCCTCGAATCTTCTTTCTTGTCCTCGAGTTTTTTTCCGCTAAAACACATGACATGCAGTACCAACCAATCAGTTTTATTTATCCTTGCTAATGAAACACACACACACACACCACACCTATGATTCAGACACACAACACACACACCAATTATTCATATATATATATATAGTATAGATTATTATAATATATATAATATATAATCCTATAGTATATATAATAGTATATATTATATATATATATATTAACCGCAGGGGCGCCTGCGCAAGTAGGCGTTTGGTGTGTAGCGAACAACCACGACCCGTAGCTACGGGGGAGTTTCTGACTCCACCTCCCACGCTACCGTGCGTGGCTTTGCCGTGTCCGAGGAAAAGGGGACCCTGGGGGTTGAGCCGACGCTGGGTGATTGGACCGTTAAGGCCCCCCGGCAGAGGCAACACACCCCTTTGGCCCGGCTTCACGTAGACGGCACCCCTGAGCTGACCCACCCAGGGGAATCGGCAGTCGCCTTTTCCTATCTCCTCTCTCCCTACATCTTCGTCTTTATCTCTTACTATTTATCTGTCCTGTCTTCTACTCTCTTCCGTTTACTTCCAACTTCCTGGCGGCTAGGGTTAACCCTGTGCAAATAGCCTACCTTGGTCTAGGCGCATTGGGTTATAGTGGCGTTGTACGGCTGGCGTCTGCAGGTTTCAGCATTTGTAACCTTGTAGCGTCCCCTCGTTGGGCTCCGTGGTGGGTGGCCGCCAACGCTGCTTAACAACAATAAGGAAGACATGCATGGAGCATTCCCACTACTGTCTGATCGTACCGGCTTAAAGCCGGTACGCACCGATGATTTCACCAGAGAAGGATTGGCCACCCTGGTGCAGTATCTGGCCACCCCCTCCCGTAGGCATTCGTCAATTAACTCACGGCCCTCAGTCCCCACCAGCTGCGGAGCAACTGACCACGGCGGCGGTCAGATCTGCAAAGCAGCAGAGGGTGCTAGGAATCTCTGGATACAGACAGGCCACCATTGGAACTTGAACTTAGCAACGTTTAACGTTAGAACGTTATCTAGTGAGGGAAGTCTAGCTGTATTATTCGAGGAGCTAGAAGGCATTAAATGGGATATAATAGGGCTGAGTGAGGTTAGGAGGACAGATGAGGCCTATACTGTGCTAAAGAATGGGCACGTTATTTGCTATCGGGGCTTGGCAGACAGAAGAGAACTGGGAGTAGGGTTCCTAATTCACAGAAACATAGCTGGCAACATAGAGGATTACTATAGCATTAATGAAAGGGTGGTAGGCATTGTAATTAAACTGAATAAAAGATACAAAATGAAGGTAGTACAGGCTTACGCGCCTACATCCAGCCATGATGACGCTTCAGTTGAAAGCTTCTATGAAGACGTGGAATCGGCAATGAGTAAGGTGAAAACACAGTATACTATAGTAATGGGCGACTTTAATGCAAAGGTAGGGAAGAAGCAGGCTGGAGACCAGGCAGTAGGAGATTATGGCATCGGCACTAGAAACGCCAGAGGAGAGCTACTAGTAGAATTCGCAGAACGCAATAATCTGCGTATTTTGAATACCTTCTACCGAAAACGAGAAAACCGCAAGTGGACATGGAGGAGCCCTAATGGCGTAAATAAGAACGAAATAGACTTTATAATGACTGCACACCCAGGAGTCGTGCAGGATGTGGGAGTGGTTGGCAAGGTAAGATGCAGTGACCATAGAATGGTACGGGCTCGAATCCGCCTAGACTTGAAGAAGGAACGACAGAAACTGATACGCAAGAAGTAAATCAATGAGCTAGCACTGAGAGGGAAAGTACAGGAATTCAGAGTGTCACTGCAGAACAGGTACTCTGCTCTTAGCGAGGAAACCAACCTTAGCGTAGATACAATGAATGATAATCTGACGAGTATCATCACAGAGTGTGCAGTGGAAGTTGGAGGCAGGGTAGCTAGACAGGACACCGGCAAGCTTTCCCAGGAAACGAAGAACCTAATTAAGAAGCGTCAAATCATGAAAGTGTCAAGTACAACAGACAAAATAGAACTGGCAGAGCTTTCGAAGCTGATTAATAGACGTAAAGTATGCGATGTAAGAAGGTATAACATGGAGAGAATTGAGCACGCTCTGAAAAACGGAGGAAGCGTCAAAGCAGTGAAGAGGAAACTTGGGATAGGCAAAAGGCGGATGTATGCACTAAGGGACAAAGAAGGCAAATTAACTACCAATATGGATAGGATAGTTAAAATAGCGGAGGAGTTTTACAGAGATCTGTACAGTAGCCGAGACAACCACGACCTTAATACTATAAGAACTAGCAGTAACCCAGACGACACCCCACCGGTAATGATAGAAGAAGTCAGAAAAGCTTTGGAGAGCATGCACAGAGGCAAAGCTGCTGGTGAGGATCAAGTAACATCAGATCTGCTGAAAGATGGAGGACAGATTGTGTTAGAAAAACTAGCCACTCTATTTACGAGGTGTCTCCTGACGGGAAAAGTACCAGAGTCTTGGAAGAACGCTAACATCATCTTAATACATAAGAAAGGAGATGACAAGGACTTGAAGAATTACAGGCCGATCAGCTTGCTCTGTAGTATACAAGCTATTTACAAAGGTGATTGCTAGAAGAGTAAAGAAAACATTAGAATTCAATCAACCAAAGGAACAAGCAGGATTTAGAACAGGCTACTCAACAATTGACCACATTCATACTATCAATCAGGTAATAGAGAAATGCTCAGAGTATAACCAACCACTATACATAGCCTTCATAGATTACGAGAAGGCGTTTGATTCAGTAGAAATATCAGCCGTCATGCAGACACTGCGGAATCAGGGCGTAGATGAAATATATATAAACATTCTGGAAGAAATCTACAGGGGATCACTGCTACCATAGTGCTTCATAAAAAAAGCAAGAGAATACCAATAAAGAAGGGTGTAAGGCAGGGGGACACAATCTCCCCAATGCTATTCACTGCGTGCTTACAGGACGTTTTCAGAAGCCTAGAATGGGAACAGTTAGGGATAAGAGTTAATGGAGAGTACCTCAGTAACCTGCGCTTCGCCGATGACATTGCATTGCTGAGTAACTCAGGGGACGAATTGCAACTCATGATTACGGAGTTAGACAAGGAGAGCAGAAAGGTGGGTCTTAAAATTAATCTGCAGAAAACGAAAGTAATGTACAACAACCTCGGAAAGGAGCAGCGCTTTGCGATAGGTAATAGTGCACTTGAAGTTGTAAAAGACTATGTCTACTTAGGGCAGGTAATAACCGCAGAGCCTAACCACGAGATTGAAGTAACTAGAAGAATAGGAATGGGGTGGAGCACATTCGGCAGACACTCTCAAATTATGACAAGTAGATTGCCACTGTCCCTCAAGAGGAAGGTATATAACAGCTGTATCTTGCCGGTACTTAGCTACGGAGCAGAAACCTGGAGACTCACCAAGAGGGTTCAACTTAAATTGAGGACGACGCAGCGAGCAATGGAAAGAAAAATGGTAGGTGTAACCTTATTCACTGCGTGCTTACAGGACGTTTTCAGAAGCCTAGAATGGGAACAGTTAGGGATAAGAGTTAATGGTGAGTACCTCAGTAACCTGCGCTTCGCCGATGACATTGCATTGCTGAGTAACTCAGGGGACGAATTGCAACTCATGATTACGGAGTTAGACAAGGAGAGCAGAAAGGTGGGTCTTAAAATTAATCTGCAGAAAACGAAAGTAATGTACAACAACCTCGGAAAGGAGCAGCGCTTTGCGATAGGTAATAGTGCACTTGAAGTTGTAAAAGACTATGTCTACTTAGGGCAGGTAATAACCGCAGAGCCTAACCACGAGATTGAAGTAACTAGAAGAATAGGAATGGGGTGGAGCACATTCGGCAGACACTCTCAAATTATGACAAGTAGATTGCCACTGTCCCTCAAGAGGAAGGTATATAACAGCTGTATCTTGCCGGTACTTAGCTACGGAGCAGAAACCTGGAGACTCACAAAGAGGGTTCAACTTAAATTGAGGACGACGCAGCGAGCAATGGAAAGAAAAATGGTAGGTGTAACCTTAAGAGACAAGAAGAGAGCAGAGTGGATTAGGGGACAAACGGGAGTTAAGGATATCATAGCTGCAATAAAGAAGAGGAAATGGACATGGGCCGGGCATGTAGCACGTAGACAGGATAACCGCTGGTCATTAAGGGTCACCAACTGGATTCCCAGAGAAGGGAAGCGGGGTAGGGGGAGACAGAAGGTTAGGTGGTGTTATGCCAGCGAGTCCTCGTCAAACGTCCGTGCCTCTGAAAAAGGCAATCTGGGTCAAGGCCAGCCCGCAGTCTGCCTGGCGCGAACGGCGTAAACACGCGCGGCGCGTCTCTGGCCCACGTGCATTGAGTCACCGGCGCACGTGACAGCGAGCCGGCGTCCTCGTGTCTGGTGGTCTGACGCATGGCGCGGCAACCCCATTGGAGGAATCTGCCCTGACGACCAGCGGCGCTTCTGATTGGACATTTTGGTTGGACCCGGTGTAAATAAAAGAAGCCCAGCGGCGCGTCGCGATCGGCGGTCCTAGGAGAGAGGAGCCCCGTGTCGGAGAGCCGGCATGTGTGTGAGTCAGCGGTCTTAGGCGAAGGGCTGACCTATGTGTTAGAGAGGAGAGCTCGGCTCTTCGAGTCTCTGTCGGCCCCAGTGCCGAAATTGTAACGCCTCTGTATATATGCTGTACATAAACCTTGTTTAACTCACCGTCGTCTCGTCCGCTCGTCTTATCAGCTCTGCGCAGAAGCAGTCGCGAGCTGAGTAACATACGCTACCAAACGGCTGGTGACCTTCCCGTCGGAGTTGGAAGCAGTGGCGCTTCGGGACCATTTTGGCGTCACCGTCTTTCGCAACAGTGGAGGTCAGCGGTGGGATTTCGGAGGTGGCTTCGCAACAGTGGTGGTTTCGGCGGGATCGGCCCGTCGTTCGCAACAGTGGTTGGCAGCTGCGGGATCGGCCGGCGTCAGCGACATCGATGCGGTGAGTGCCTGATGTTTTCCCCTCAGTTCACCAGACTACTCTAGCTCAGGTTGTAGTAGTTTAGAGAAGGGCTGTGTGAAGCATTGTAGTGAGCTTTGATCGTTTCAAGCAAAGTCGAAGTGCTTTGAAACCGAAGTTAATGCGGAGGGGGGTAAACACGGGAGTGTGAAATATTGTTTGCGCGTCGTGCTAGTAGGCTTATAGTGGGTACGGCAAGTAAATTGTTAACAGGGGCAAACAGCAAGAGGCTAGTGTGAACGATGGAGAACCTTAAAGTGAAGGAACTCATCGAAATTTGTGAGGAACTCGGCATTACTTTAGGCCGTGCGAAACGAAAGCAAGCGATCCTTGAGATCATGAAGGATGAGGGAGTGTCGGCTGAGGAAGTCGATGAGGCCTGGGCGGATATCAAAGCACGCCGCGAGGAGGCTGAAAGGCGAGAAGCTCGCGAACGCGAGGAGGCTGAAAGGCGAGAACGTCGCGAGGAGGCCGAGAGACAGGAACGCCTCGAGATGAAACGAATAGAATTGGCAATACTACAGTGTTCACAGGCGCCTAGCGTAGCTTCTCCAACAGTTCAGGTCAGCGGTTTTAGAATTAGGGACCAATTGCCACCGTTCGTAGTAGGCGAGGACATGGCGAAATATCTCGTCAAGTTTGAACACGTCTGTGAGCGAAACGCTTTGGAGCGGTCTCTTTGGGCGCGGAACCTGCTAGCTCTTCTTCCCGGCGAAGTGTCCGACGCGATAACTTGCTTATCGAGGGAAGCGTTTGAGAGCTATGACGAGGTTAAGGAAGTGCTCTTGAGACGTTATAAGTTGTCACCCGAGGCTTTCAGGCAAAGGTTTCGGTATGCTAAAAAGGGGAATGAGTCACACGTTGACTTCGCGTTTCGTCATAAAGCCGATTTGATTGAATGGCTCAAGGGCGAAGGTGTTTATGACGACCGCGATAAAGTGGTGGAATGCGTTGCATTGGAGCAATTCTACCGCTGCATCGAGGAGGATGTCAAACTTTGGCTGCAGGACAGACTTGGGGAAGTACAGTTAAACAAGGCAGCTGAGTTAGCTGAGGAGTATTATACTCGCCGAAAGTTGCATAGCAGGGCAGTGCGCGTTGAAAAGGATGAAAGGAAAGAGGGCTTTTCAAGGAAACCTGATCAACGGAAACCCGATCCGCACCGTAATCTCAAAAAGGACCCGTCTCTTACGAAGGACACTGTAGAGGAAGGGAAAACAGAAGCGGAAAAATCGAGTGAGGTTTCTAAACAACGCACTGATACCACACGGGCGTTTGAATCACGGAAGCCACTAATCTGCTACAACTGCAAAAAGGAAGGGCACATCGCGATAAACTGTAAGCAAAAGTTTGCTTTTGCAACAATTAGAGAATCGGAAAAGAACATGCGGTTGTTGGAGCCGTATATCCAAGAAATTAGTGTGAATGGGAAAGCGTGTCGAGCACTTAGAGACTCCGCGGCAACCATGGATGTTGTCCATCCTTCATTGGTGTCTCCGGATGACTTTACCGGAGAATGCGCGTGGATCAGGCAAGTCGCCGAGGAGCAGAGTGCTTGCTTACCAATCGCCACGGTTGTCATTGAAGGCCCGTTCGGTAAGCTTTGCACCGAAGCGGCTGTGTCTGCCGCGCTTCCCGATCGTTTTCCTTATCTCTTCTCCAACAACTCAGAGCAGCTTCTCAAAGAGCAGGGTAAATCATTCTTCCCCAACTTAGCGTACATGGCCCTCACGCGATCGCAAGCGCGGAAGCTCTCGCAAGAGCTTGACCTTGTTCAAAGCGGTGAACTCTCAAGTGACCTTGTCGGCGGGTCGACGGAACCTCAGAGAGGAAACTTTCCGCGTGAGTCATGTGAGCAGTCGCGCGAACGGCCCGTCGCCGGACCGACCAGCGCGGTTTCCGTGGAAAGGGGAGACGACATGGCGCCATTGGATCAGAGGGAGAGGGCTGCAACGCTCTCGCCTGTAGCGGAAAGTTGGAGTGAGCTGTCGAGGGTTGATCGAGAAACGCTCATTCGAGAGCAGCGTGAGGACCTCTCGATTAAAGCGCTAATGGAAAGCGTAAACTTAGAAAAAAAGAAAAAGAATGTTTCTTTTTTTGAGAAAGCGGGGCTTTTGTATCGGAGCTACACAAATGCGCAAGGTCGCAAGTATGAGCAGCTCTTAGTGCCACAAAAGTATCGTCGCCAACTATTGGAACTGGCGCATGAAAACGCATGGGCAGGGCATCTCGGCATAAAAAAGAGCAAGGCTAGAGTTTCCCTTCAGTTTTATTGGCCGAAATGCTGGAAGGATATCGAAGACTTTGTGCGCTCATGCGACACTTGTCAGAGAGCGGGGAAATCCACGGACAAGTGGAAGGCACCCATGAAGCTTGTGCCGATTATCACAGAACCTTTTCGGCGCCTAGTAATTGATATAGTCGGGCCATTGCCAGAGTCAAGGCAAGGTTGTCGGTACATCCTGACGGCTCTCTGTGTAGCCACAAAATTTCCGGAAGCGATACCCCTTAAGGAGCTCAATTCCCCTCATGTCGTGGATGCGCTGCTATCTATTTTTGCACGCGTCGGATTTCCTTCTGAAATTCAATGCGACAATGGTAGTGTCTTCACCAGCTGCCTTACCTCTGCCTTTATGGATAAATGTGGAATAAAAGTAGTGCACAGCTCGATCCATCACCCGCAATCTAATCCGGTAGAGCGTATGCATTCCGTTCTGAAACGGATACTGAGAGCTCTCTGCTATGAGCACAAATGCGACTGGGAAGCGTGTATTCCTCCCGCTATGTTCGCTTTAAGATCAGCTCCTCATGAGAGCACTGGTTTTAGCCCTGCAGAACTTGTGTATGGCAGGAGTTTGAGAACACCATTGCAAATGCTACGCGAGTCCTGGGAGGGATTCGATGAGGACCCTAATGTAGTTGCGTACGTTCTAGACCTCCTTCAGAGGCTTGGAAAAACGAAAGATCTTGTGGAAAGCCACATGAAGGCTGCACAAGTATTGTCGAAGGAGTACTACGACAAATCGGCGAAGAAGCGCACATTTGAAGTTGGTAGTCAAGTAATGCTGCTGCGGCCGTCCAAAAAGAACAAGCTTGAGGTTCATTGGGAAGGGCCTGCCAAAGTAATATCGAAGCTTTCTGATACCAATTATGAAGTGAAATTAGGAAGGCGGCCGAACAAAATTTACCACAGTAACTTGATGAAACCGTACGTTCAACGTCAAGCGGTCGTAAATCTGCTGTTGAATGTTGCAGAGGAAGAGGGAGAAGAAATTTTGAATTCTAGGGATGTAATCGAAGGGGGATCGGAGGTAATCTTGGAGCAGTTGAAGCTAGAGCCTAGGTTAAGTGAAGCCCAGAAGGAGGACCTGAGAAGGATTGTTTCCGAGTTTCAAGACGTGTTTTCGGACCGTCCCGGAAACACGACGGTGATCGAGCACGATATCGAGCTAACTTGTGAGGAGCCGATCCGTAGCAAGCCGTATCGTTGTTCCCCCGTGCAAAAGCAGATCATGAAAGAGGAGATCGATAAAATGCTGGAGTTGGGAGTCATAGTACCGGGCGAAAGTGACTATACATCCCCTCTGATATTGGTTCAGGTGCCAGGAAAAGATCCGAGGCCATGCATCGATTACCGGCGTCTTAACGCAATAACTCGAGACCAAACTTACCCGATACCCAACCTAGAGGAGAGGGTGGAAACTGTGTCACAGTCCAGCTATATTTCCACGTTAGACCTCGTGCGAGGGTATTGGCAAGTCCCCCTTACAGAGCGTGCCAGCCGCTATGCCACATTTGTTTCTCCATTTGGAACGTATCGCCCACTTAAGCTGAGCTTTGGATTGAAAAATGCACCCTTTTGTTTTTCAGGCTTAATGGACCGCGTTCTAAAGGGCCTCTCCGAGTTCGCTCTGCCGTATATTGACGATGTCGCCATCTTCTCCAACAACTGGGAAGAACATGTCGAGCATCTACGCGTCGTGCTGAACAGGTTGAGAAAGGCTGGCCTTACCGTGAAACCTACTAAATGTCACCTAGGGTGTGGCGAGGTGTCTTACCTGGGGCACGTTGTGGGGCGTGGCCGGCGTAGACCTTCAGAAATTAAGGTAGCCGCTGTCGTGAACTATCCACGACCAACCACAAAATCAGAGATAAGGGCATTCTTGGGCCTGGCTGGATACTATCAGCATTACGTGCAAAATTACTCTAGCATTGCCAGCCCCCTCACTGACGCGCTTCGAAAGTCCGAGCCGGTTAAAGTAGTATGGGACTCAGAAAAGGAGACTGCGTTTTGCCAGCTAAAACATGCCCTAAGCGAAAAGCCTGTTCTCATGGCACCCGATTTCTCTAAGAGATTTGTGATTCAATGCGACGCGAGTGATCGCGGCATGGGAGCTGTACTGTGCCAGGAGGACAGTGCTGGTAACGAAAGGCCAGTTTTGTATTTAAGTCGAAAACTCAGCGGCAGGGAAGAGGCGTACAGTACCTCTGAAAAGGAATGCGCTTGCCTCGTGTGGGCCGTTCAAAAGCTAGCTTGTTATGTCTCCGGTTCGAGGTTTGTGGTTGAAACGGACCACTGTCCTCTAACCTGGTTAAATAACATGTCGCCTAAAAGTGTCCGGTTACTGAGGTGGAGCATGATACTCCAACAGCACAACTTTGACGTTCGCTACAAAAAAGGAAGGCTAAACGCTAATGCAGACGCATTGAGCCGTGCGTTTAGTTAGTACCTTCTCAACCTTTCGGTTTCTGGCTGGCGATTCGGGGCAAAATTTTGACCTCATCACGACCTGGGCTGAGCGCTCTCGTTCAGAGTGATCTCAAGGGGCCAACTTTATGTGGTATTCTAATCCGTTACGTTGTTGTACGTGGGAAAAAAATTGAGTTGTCATTTTAGGGGTCTTTTGTCCCACATGTGCCTCTTGACGTAGAGGGAACAAAATTCCGATAAACACGTAGATAGGTATATGTTGTACTATATTTTGTCTGGTGTTCTGTCGGGTGACCGAGGGCACTTGCTTGTGTCGTGTGTTGTCTGTTGTCGAACCGTTCTTAGCAAGGTGCAGAACCATCGACAAGTGCTGAAACCGAAGATGGTCAGAAGAGACGAGCGAAGTTGGCCAGCAAGTTGTGGCGACAAGCCAGTGGAGCTGGGATCCGTCGTCAAAAGTGGAATGTGTTCCCGGACCAGTCTGGAGCTGTATTCTCCCCATGGCCCTGGAGGCGAACCTGGAGGGACCTGGCGAACGAGCGCACCTGACATCCGAGCCCCGTGGAAGCAGCTCGTCTTTCCGGTGCATTGTCTGGCGGCGGGGGTGCTGTTATGCCAGCGAGTCCTCGTCAAACGTCCGTGCCTCTGAAAAAGGCAATCTGGGTCAAGGCCAGCCCGCAGTCTGCCTGGCGCGAACGGCGTAAACACGCGCGGCGCGTCTCTGGCCCACGTGCATTGAGTCACCGGCGCACGTGACAGCGAGCCGGCGTCCTCGTGTCTGGTGGTCTGACGCATGGCGCGGCAACCCCATTGGAGGAATCTGCCCTGACGACCAGCGGCGCTTCTGATTGGACATTTTGGTTGGACCCGGTGTAAATAAAAGAAGCCCTGCGGCGCGTCGCGATCGGCGGTCCTAGGAGAGAGGAGCCCCGTGTCGGAGAGCCGGCATGTGTGTGAGTCAGCGGTCTTAGGCGAAGGGCTGACCTATGTGTTAGAGAGGAGAGCTCGGCTCTTCGAGTCTCTGTCGGCCCCAGTGCCGAAATTGTAACGCCTCTGTATATATGCTGTGCATAAACCTTGTTTAACTCACCGTCGTCTCGTCCGCTCGTCTTATCAGCTCTGCGCAGAAGCAGTCGCGAGCTGAGTAACATACGCTACCAAACGGCTGGTGACCTTCCCGTCGGAGTTGGAAGCAGTGGCGCTTCGGGACCATTTTGGCGTCACCGTCTTTCGCAACAGTGGAGGTCAGCGGTGGGATTTCGGAGGTGGCTTCGCAACAGTGGTGGTTTCGGCGGGATCGGCCCGTCGTTCGCAACAGTGGGCAGATGAGATTAAGAAGTTTGCGGGTATAAATTGGCAACAGCAAGCACAGGACCGGGTTAACTGGCGGAACATGGGAGAGGCCTTTGTCCTGCAGTGGACGTAGACAGGCTGATGATATATATATATATATATATATATATATATATATATATATATATATATATATATATATATACGAGGACTTAATATATATTTTAGAAGTTATTTTTCCCAATAAAAATGCATCAACCATGGTGGAGCAGTGGTTATGCAGCTCGTGGCCACCGACTCTAAGTTCTCGAGTTCAATGCAGGCCGCGGTGGTCCCATTCTGATGAAGGCGCGATGCTAGACGCCCAAGTACTGTGCGATGTCGGTGCGCGCTAAATAACACTGCAGATGGTCGCAATTCCGGAGCCCTCCACAACAACGGCGCCTCTCATAAAACGCAATCATCTCGTGGTTCGGGGACGTAAAACAATAGATATCGTAAATAAAGGTGTATACTTACAAGTGAGCGCATATGTATCGTGCATTTCTTAGAAAGTTTACCCTCGTTTTGGCCACAGCATGCCAACTAGTTCAGTTCCAGTGTAGGGCAGCAACGTCACACTGCCTCGTCATCTTCCCTGCCCGTCCAGCGCCTAGCTTCTTTCTATCTCCCTGTCTCACTTAGTCTTTGTTATTACACTTTGAGTGGTCTTGTGAATCATCAATATTACAGCTACTTTCATCAAGATACTAGGTTGCAAACGCATACGTCTTCGGACTTGGCAGTGGGCATACTCACTACGAACTCGAAGCACTGCGCCAATCAACGGATGATCGGCGTCGGTGTTTCCCAATATCGCAGGAACTTCATCTCGGGGTTAGGTAGATGCGTCCGCTCCCGGAAGAACAAAAAAAAAAGAAGAAGAAGCGCGCCCTGCAACTTACTGCGACGTCCCGAAGTGGTCGCGTTCTAATGCGAACAGAATGTCACTATGATTCACTTGTACGTGCGCGCGCTAACACACAAACACGCTCGATCACGTGATCGCGCGCGTACAGTTTGTACGTATACGTACAACGGCATGCGGCCTCTGCGTGCCCTAAAAAGGTGCAGCTGTTTCCGACACCCCTGCGCTGCGTGGCTGACTGACACGCGACACAGATTTCTTTTTGTTTTTTTCTGTCCACATTGTATTCAAATCATTAATAAAAACTGCTATCCTCGCGAGCCGCAGAGAATATGGCCCAATTTAACGCGACATCAGGTACATGCTCTACAGGTATATATATCCTACACGTCCCACATTTACGTTAATCGCAATAACAATAGAGTAAAACACGTCCCCTTACTCATTCTGAAGCTCATGTGTTCCTGTCAGGTACTTACATGATATGTATTCGTGGAGGAAAGACCTTCGCACGCAACACGCAATGGCTCCACATATATATAAATATAATATATATATATATATATATATATATATATATATATATATATATATATATATATATTTATGAAGTCTTGGTAGTCTTGGTTGCGACAGCGTTTAATTGAGGAAAGACCTCGCAAAACGAACGGGCAGAGCCAGTACACAGACGATGACGATGAGGATGACCCAGAGTGGCAATGAAGACAAAGAGACAAGCGGATGATGGTGATTGTGATCATGCAGGGATGAGGACGATGTAAGTAACAAATGCCCACAATATATATATATATATATATATATATATATATATATATATATATATATATATATATATATATATATATATATATATATATATATATATATATATATATACTGACAGTCGTACTGTCTACATACTACACAGTCCATCTGCCCACACACGAACCGCGGATAATCGGAGAAACGCCACATAACTCCCTCACATATTCACTCGACCACACATTCACTCACTACACTGACTTAGTCACTCACGCATCATTCCCTCCACTAGCACTCACTTCATTCAATCACTCAGTCAACTCAATCCGTTTACTCACTCCGTTTCCATCACTCCGTCTACTCACTCATTTACTCCACTCATTTACTTCACTCACGCATTCCTTCTATTCACACTCACTCACTTACTCACTCATTGACTAAGAGCACCTCAGCGCGACTTATATAACACACCGCACTACGCTTTCCGAAGTAAAAGCGACGCCGTACACACCCCTATGCGATCCTGCTTTGCTGCAAAGACTCATTTTAACTCTTTCGTCAGCTCAGGGATATTTGCGTCCGCGCACGAGTTTCCATGATACTCGGATATGTCAGCAGAAGCAGGGAGATTGTTAAAAACGCCAGGCCTGCGCGGAAGGCGCAGCACAGTCACAGCGAAAGCTAGAAGAGCGGCCTTTCAGAGCCTTTTCTAAACACTCATTGGGTAACTGCTGCAAGCACACTTGCCCACTACGGCATTAATAATAAAAACTTTGGGCAGGAGGCCGGCATTCGCTATGCTATTTTTCGTCATTCTTCAAAGAAACGTGGTGTATCTGCTAAACTATTGCGAGTAATTTTGTGCCAATTGTTCATGCAGTGGCTAATGACGATGAGGATTTCTGACTGAAGTGGGTATGCGCCACACTTCATAGCTGAACAAAAACAAGCTTTTGTAATGGGTTCGAGCATTGAACGACCCGCTCGTTACGCTATTCGCATTGTGCGACGAGTGCTTGTTTTTTCGCTGTTTTAAAACTCTTTATAAGTCGTATTAACGCGATTGATTTCCCAACATCAAACCTGCATAAGGCCAACAAGTCACAAGCACTGGCGTGGCTCAGTGGTAGAGTACTGGGCTGACAGCCAGCGGACCACGGTTCGAGCCCCATGCACTGTGTCATTAGTAAACAAAGGAAAAGAAACGGTCGTCATCTGAAACGCGACGAAGACGTTCGATAGAAAGGAATCGCGGACTTCGTGTCCCGCCGTGGTGGTCTAGTGGCTAAGGTACTCGGCTGCTGACCCGCAGGTCGCGGGATCGAATCACGACTGCGGCGGCTGCATTTCCTATGGAGGCGGAAATGTTGTAGGCCCGTGTGCTCAGATTTGGGTGCACGTTAAAGAACCCCAAATGGTCGAAATTTCCGGAGCCCTCCGCTATACGGCGTCTCTCATAATCATATGGTGGTTTTGGGACGTTAAACCCCACATATCAATCAAATCGCGGACTTCATTTTCCTCCCGTTTATATCTTTTTCATTATACAAGACAGCGGTCATGGTTGCAGAGAAAGAAAAAAAGGGCATTCCTTCGTTTCATTCCAGCCACCCATCGTTTATGAAATTTACGCGCAAGATAAGAACATGAAAGCGAAAGAAAACATACGAGCTAACCGTCCTTTCGTATTCGCAAGGACATAGACGTACGTCATTGTAACGTAGTATAGTATTATAGGCGTAATATGTATAGGTGATTGGCTTGTCGGCCGCGGCGGAAGAGCGCATGATCATGTTGCTCAGCAGTTGACCCGAACTTCAGGGGTTTGGTTCCAGCTGCGGTGGTCGCATTTCCATCTAGGTTAAAGGCTAAAGCTCGTGTTGTGTTTGATGTCAGAGCACGTTACAAAATTATCAAAATTTCCGGAGCCTTCGGCTACGGTGTGCTTCACAATGTTATCAAAGGAAAGAAGTGTGAATTCAAAGGCTCGTTTTTTGTTATTATTATTATTATTATTATTATTATTATTACTATTATTATTATTATTATTATTATTATTATTATTATTATTATTATTATTATTATTATTATTATTATTATTATTATTATTATTATTATTATTATTATTATAGCTAACGGCAGGCCTAGGTAACGTGTAGGAGGATACAGAGGTCCACGACTGAATGCTTGCTTCTAGCTTAGCATTGCGAGAAGAGTGCTGCAGCCTGTGGCGAAATCTGTATTGCGGGATAAATAAAATAAGTGGACAAAGCTTCGTCCACTATATTTCACTTGAAAACTCAGACCCGGCTGACCACTCTGTTCCGGTGTAAAGTGTTTGCAAACTCAACTGTGTACACACGAACTGACTGCCAAAGTGAAAAGAAAGAAAAGAAAACGAACAAATTATAAAGAGCAGTGGGCGGATGTGCCCTGTGCGGACTTCTATGCGAGTCGACGCTACAGCCGTTCCCCGACTCTGCCCTCGGTTCTTTTCGTTCGCTCGATTCCGAGAAAGGTAAACGCACCGCCACCCACAGCTCGACACTCGGAACTCATGCATTTTTGATGCCCGGCAGTCGGACAGCTTACGAGGGAGGCCAGCTGTGCTTCTCATTTAATACAGACTGTAACGTTCCGAACCAGTTGTTCTTACACTACGTGTGCGTGGCTGCCTGTCTGAGATGCGAAGCATCTTTGACTAACCTTTGTAACGCCATCCCTCCTACATTCCCCCTGCGCATGCTCTCGCCTCGTGCAGGCCCAGGAATACACCCGCGAAACTGTTGCTCCCCTCCCCCCCCTCTCACCTCGCAAGACAAATGCAGGCACCGTCTGCTATAATTGGTTACAGCCTAAAAATGAGCGTAATCTCCGCCCACCATGGCCAAATAATTTGCGTAAATGTTTCACCTAATTGGAATCGGTTCTTTACTTGATGTCCGGCAGATTTCACGTATTTAAGACGTATGACTTGTCCGTGCATGCAGGTGTTCAATTCGCTAGCTTTCGGTCGAAAAATTTTACTCTCTGTTAAATTTCATAAATAATTTCAGTGTTCTGACAAAGGAAACGTTTTAACAAAAAAGAAGTCACAGTGTCGCCGCAAGGGCGAATCGATGAATGCGATAGCAACGACTTGCAATGTAACGCGTAGGCACTGCGTTGTGCTCCCGATTGGGTTGCAGAAATTAGGTGCCTTTTCTCATCTTCTAACCTTTACCACCACGTACCAATGTAACGCTGTTACCGGCTAGAAGATCGAACGTGCAGCGCACTGCTCACGCACAAATGACGCACGAGAACAACACACAAAGGACGAGGGCTAACTAACAGCGTTTAAAGCTCGACGCTTAACAAGCTGTTTAAAAAAAACGACACATAAAACGTAATCACAGGTGCAAATACGAGTGCGCACTAACGAGGTCGCGTTGTTACTTCACTGTGTTTGAAAAGCGCGCTCTTTTCGCAAACGGGGCCTGCCCAGCGAGCGAAGTGACCTTTGTGGCCCAGGCAACTAACACAATCATTCGGGGGAAAAGCCAAGGCACATGTTTTTTCTCACCGAAGAATAAGCGCGCGCGCACAAGCATCTATACCTCCTCCCGCCCCCATCTGCGTGGCAAAGTACACGTGGGAGATAAGAGCGCTTTGGCGCATCGCGACGAGTTGGGTGCCGAGCACGGGCGGCTTTCTTTCTTGAGTTTCGATATATATAGGTACGTATATATATACGGTGCCTGACGGTGGCGGCAAGAACCAACCGACTGTTCATATAATTGCTATCGCAATAAAAACGACGAACTTTAATTCATAATACGTGTACTTTTTGCATTATCATCCCAAACGGGCTTATGGTTAGAACGGAAATCGCCAGTCATCGCTTTATTGCGCAGCCATGCTGCAGCACTGGAGCCGGAGCGTGTAGTTATTCTAAGGTTGTAAGCAATTATAGTAAAAAAAACCGACTGCTCGTGCTGCACAACCATTCATTGTCCATCCTGTATATTTAGGCACTGGATCGCGCGTTCGTAATTCAGTGAAGGGCGTCTTTATCTTGTCCTTCGCTTGATGAGCGCCAGCGTCAACGTCACCGCCAGTGTAAGCTTTAGCGCCCGCTGCTTCATCTACACATGGTTCCATGTAGTGGGAGATGGTCCAAGTTTTTTTTTTTTCGTGTACCTACAATGTGCAGCGCTATTCATATGTAATGTGAACAGCTCTATTAGCATTCAAAACCTCATAGAAGTTTATGCTTAACACATAACAATATGGAATATGATCCCGCATGAAATATTTTATATTTTCTCGCGAGGTAAGAAAAGTAAGCCCCCTGGATTTGCCAGCATGAATAATAATGAAGACTTCATCTCAGATGTGGTCGACACTTTACATGATACCTTGACGGATTGAAACTCAACATCATTGTTTTCAGTATAACTGCATGCTGGCACACTCGCGATTACTCGAGATCACCACATCATATCGCTAGGCAAGTAGCAGCTAAAACTAAAGTTGGCCTTGTTGCGAACGTTCAAGTCGAAATAAAAACTGCTGTGACAAAAATTGAAAGCGAGTAAAGCAAATTAAACTCCTAAATTGTCGCCTTTTCATCTGCAAGAACTGGATATAGTATTCCTCTACGTCTGCTTCTTTTCTAAATACCCCCCTGTAAAATATGTGATGTGCTATTAATAGTTTGATTAATGATTCATTCGTTTAACACCGATAAATCCAGAGATTAGATCGTCCCCATGCGCAGGTTCATGCCCATTTGATTTTTCTTTCGTAACGAGAAAACGTAAGCCGTAATCGCGTAGATCGAAATTCATATATTACTATCTTACAATCTTCGCGTCAAGCGGTCAATTACCAAACCAGGTGCTTAAATGTTATTCCACTAAGTTTGATGCACTCAACTAGGTTTATCTTTGTTATATTTACCATGAATTTAGAGTGTATATAAGGGGCAAACATGTGAGTACTTTAGCAACAAAAGTAAAAGCGTACTAGATGAAGGCTATGTTGAACTTATTCTCTAGAGGCACTATAAGGCCGTCCTCCCCGTTGCACCGTGATTTTAAACTATGAAGGATTCTACCGAAAAAAAAGCGCAAAAAAGTATCCCTATCATTTGGGCCATAAAAGAACGCCAGGAACACGAGGTATGTCCTGATACTTTTGTTTTATCAGAACTGTTACGTGATGGCCCTGAACCAGGACCCATCCGGCTAATTAGTCCATCCCGCTGCCCGCGTCAACAGTTTCCGCCTCGCAAACGCAAGGCGCCTTCCTCCGGTTCATCGCCGCGTAAACACAAGGCGGGGTTTCCCGGAACGAACTTGGTGTAGCTCCGTCGTCCCGGGAGACGTAATCAGGCGATGAACGCATGTACATATGCGTGCAAGGCACCGAGGTACGCTCTCATCTGGACGCCCAGTTAGAGCGCTCTCCAAGCCTCATCCGAGGCGACAGCGAGCAGCCCGCTGATCAATGAGGGTCCGCTATAAGCGAAGGCCAGCCAGACGCCGCCCGGCCAGGGCGATCCCGATCACCCCGCGTTGTCCTTCACCACAAAACCCGCCACGGCACCTCAGCGGTTGACCGTAGTCATGGCGACGGAACCGCAACAAAGCCTCGCCCGCATCGAGGCACGTGCTGTGCGGTGGAAAACGTCCCGGCGTCGACTTGGGACAGTGGACAACGCTTGGTTTTTGTTTTGCTTGCTTTAAACCAGCTTCTCCCTCTTTTTTTTCGTCCTCTCTCGCCATTTCCTCGTAGCGCGCGTACGTGGTAAACAAGTCGAAACTTCGGCCGAGCGTCCACCGAGCCTGACCCTGGCATCGTCGGTTGCCGTGAGAGACATCGACCCCGGGCTGACCGAGACACACAGCGTGCTGACAAGAGTGAAGGAAGGAGACATCGACGCAGCTAGTAGAAAGAGAGAGAGAGAGAGGTATACTGTAAGGCTCTGTATACTACTCCGATAATTCTTCATTTTTTCTTGAAATATTTATGAGAACAATAATAAAACTGACTGAGGTTTCACGTTTTAAAACCACGTTATGATTATGAAAGACATAGTAACGGAGGTCATCCAAAAATTTTACCAAATCGTGTTCTTTGTTATGCACTGGCTTCCCACACTGGCATTTCACTCCTATGTAAATGTGACTACCACGACCATGGAGGATCGAACATGGTACGTTCGGACCAGCAGCCGAGCGCCATAAACATGGTGCCACCACGGCGGGCTATTTAAGAGAATATCCGCTAAATGAAGACCATATAAGCCAATGGAGTAGTTGAATTCTCATTAGTTATAGTCCATATGATTGATTGATATGTGTGGTTTAGCGTCTCAAAACCACCATATGATTACGAGAGATGCCATAGTGGAGGGCTTCAAAATTTCGACCACTTGGGGTTATTTAAAGTGCGCCCCAATCTGAGCACACGGCCATGCAGCATTTTCGCTTCCATCGAAAATGCCCCCGCCGCAGCCGGGATTCGATCGTGTGACCTGCGGGTCAACAGCCGAGTACCTTAGCCACTAGACCACTGCGACAGCGTAGTTGGTCCGAATGAGTGCGCTTGATAAAGATATTGGTGAGTCTCGAGTGCGAACGAGCCCTACCAGCAAAGCATATTTCATGAGATGGTCTGAGTGATCTTCACATTATTATTATTATTAATATTAATATTATTATTATTATTATTATTATTATTATTATTATTATTATTATTATTATTATTATTATTATTATTATTATTATTATTATTATTATTATTTTGATGATCTGTGCCTTTGAAAGAATCACAGGTGGTCGAAAGCAAGATGAAGAAAACAGTCTGTGTACCGCACAAAATTATGGTACACAGGGTATCAGAATTTCAATTAACCTTGTTTGCGCCAACCTCAATCAGAACTTTCGTGATTTCAAAGGCGTGCTTAGGAAAAGCAATTACGTCAAGCCTTGATTCTCCATGAGATTTGCAGCTTCCTTCCTTACAAACGCTTGACAGAGGTGAACGTTCGCTATGCATAAAGCTGTTCACTACAGTCATGATACAAAAGCACACGAAAGTACCGCCACACCATCTGCCGAGTCTATAGCTCTTTCAAAGTTAACCGAGCAATTTGTCGACTCTGCCGGCTAAAAAAAAAAAACGTATTTGGACGCCTAACAGAATAAATTGAAACCTGGCAGCGCTTTCGCCACTGTTCGTCTGTATGCGCATTCGCGCTATAGCACCGGTGCAGTTACGCTCGTAGGAGGGCAAACATTGATTAAGGGCCCGAATGAAGCATGCGCGGCTAGGTGGTAGTGGTTAGAAGAGGAAGAAAGAACCTAATTTCTTGCCAAGTCCGCAAAACACCGACAAAAGCGAAACGACACTAGCGCCACACGACGCCGAAGAAGCGGGAGCCAGTCAGAGCACGGCCCAGCAATTTCAGTCTCGGTGCATCTTGTGTTCACCCAGCCTGAGATGAGCTAATCAGAACGGAAAGAAAGAAAGAAAGAAAGAAAGAAAGAAAGAAAGAAAGAAAGAAAGAAAGAAAGAAAGAAAGAAAGAAAGAAGAAAGAAAGAAACGGCCTCACGAAAGTTTCATTTCTATTCTATCGCCACGCGCACCGCATGTGCTATGCATGAACGGCGCCAAACGGCCTCGCATTCTTCCCCATCTTTGTGCTCCGCTGTTGTTCTTTAGCACACTACGGCTCCACCGACTCGAAGAACTGTCCACCGCCGTCGTTCTGGTCCACAGAAGGCCAGCCGGTGTACAGTAGGCGTATCGCGGCGGCCTCAGCGTGCCTTGCGCGACCGGCGCTTCTTGTGCTCCCCGGTCACGGTCTGAATGCGGAGGAATGGCAAATGATCCGTAAAAAGAAAAACACTGCAGGATCCGCATCGGGCCAATCTCGGACCGACTCAGTCCCTCGCTTTGCTTCGGCTGCTTTTGCGAAGGAGTGAGCGAGACTGGTTTCCTCCTATACGGGTCATTTGGACAAACTGAGCTCCTTCTCCGGCTTGGCTTGGCTGGCATCGCTTTCTCTGCGAGTGCCTACTGTGCGCACGTCTCCCGAGCGATGAGGCGAAGTATCTCTCTAATGCGGATCCGGAGCCGCCTTTATTAGACGGCGTCCCGTGACATCTCTCGGCGGGTGCGTCGTTGCCTACACCGAAAGGCAACATGGGTAGCGTTCATTTATTTCTTTGCGGGACTGTATCTCGGCGAGCCCTCCGGTGATTTTTGAAGGGTGGTGAACGGTGATTGGTGTCCCTGGCCTGTCGCATCATTGTGAAGCGTCTCTTGCTCAGGCCTTTGTCCCGCGGTGCCAGCGACGTCCGCACTCACACTTCGCATGCGCAACTCTCCACCGTACCTCTCACATGCAGCTGCTTGTTACTCTCTCCACTGCTCTCCTACCACATGCTTTGTCGGCATCCCTTCCAGCGTCGTTAACACCCCTATTGCACATGCGCGTACTCTGCCTCTCTCTACCTCTCTGCCTTTCCTTGCATCTTTATCTCTCTCTCTGCCTCTCTCTCTCACCTCCTACACTCTCCCTCTCTCACCTCGCGACGCCGACGCAGGCAGCGTCTGCTAACAAGTTTCTTGATCGAAAAACAAAAAATCCCAGCATATCCACGAAGTGAATGAAGGTCAGTGGGAGAAGCTCTGGAGGTTCCGTCTGTCTGTCTGTCTGTCTATCGAAACATCTCGAACGATGCGAGTGATGCGAGTGCCATCTAGTGAGCACTTCGCGCACTAAAGTTGGCTACGACAGAGAGCTATGGCAGACAAGCCTACGCCTTTAGGAGCTTCGCCCCTAAAAACCGACTGCTCCTGCTGCACAACCGTTTACTGGCCGCCCCGTATATATAGGCACTGAACCCTGACCTCCAAGGTAGTGTCGGTGGGAGATTTCTCCTCGAATAATAAAAATTCGCAGCATGCGGGTTAACTAAAAGCGGACTACGGATCTCTGTTTCCAATCAGAGTCTTTTGTCTCTCACTGTTTATTATCAGCGATCGGCATGTTCCAGTAGGAAACACCAGTCCATCACTTTACTACCCAAAAAAATTTATTATTAATGCCACAGTGGGTATCAAGTAAGTGTGCTTGCAGTAGTTACCCAATGACTGCTCTGAAAGGCCGCTCTTCTAGCTTTCGCTGTGACTGTGATGCGCCTACCGCGCGGGCCTAGCGTTTTTCCTTTTTTTTTAAACATTGCTCTCTGCAACTGCGAGCCAGGGATTTGACCCAATCAAGAGCTTGAGGGTTAAAGTTGTAGTGTGTTTTGTCTTGGTTATGCTATGTAACAGTTGTTCTTGAACTTACTTTTTTAACTTTACCGTGTGTACACATGTGTGACAGTATGTTGTTATGAGAACTTATTACTGTTATGACATGTCCTGACCATTATGCTAGGTTGTATAATGTATGTGTGCAAACATCTTCTGACATCTTTTCTTTGAAAAAAAAAGGAGATAGAAGAAAAATTCTGCGCGTGCTAAAGGGGGCTGTGGTTCGAATCCTGGTACCACGCATATTTCCACCGCAACAGGAAAAAAATGAAGTACAATCCTCATGTTGATCGAATTGCATAAACATACACGTGGTGCGGTCAGATAGTAATGACTTAATGCACTTCCCCATCAGAAAATTTCTTGTCACCCTGGAGCAGTACTTGGCAACAGTATCGAATATGAATACATCAATTAGTTTTATTCCTGAAAAGAAAAACTATCAGGCAAGTATCATCTATACCTGACCGCTAGAGCGTCTTCACTGAATTAGCACACACCCTCTGCGCATGCGCATAGACTGTGTAGAGAAGACCAACTAATAAGTATAAACTTATCTGCTGATATCGCATTCATTTAATCATTCCGGGCATTTTCATCTCTGCCCCTATAAAAACACATGTTATTCCATCGATTGCAACGTTTTTGTATTCAAGAATCGCTTTTACAAATCCATTCACCTTGTTATGCTGTAATGTCAATTAGCCCACTCATCCCGAATGCGATGATGATCCAACCCGACATTGCGTTGAAATGTCAGAGTAGTGTACATGAAAGCAACCTCAGCATGCGCGTACAGCAGTGTCAATAAAGCAATGAAAAATGTTTCACTCACCACAGGTAGTGATGGAGGCTGCCTGAAATGATAGAAGAAGAAGAAAACAATTCGTTAGACACATTGGGAAAAGTACTTGTAATCTGGGCGTGAACTCTGAATAGGTTAGGAGTTGATATGAACAGCGAAAATGACAGTATAAGTGAGGCAGTATACGTCTTATACACATACGTCTTGTACGTATCTTATACATACTGTTTTTATATTGATGCAATCTATTGACCGTGTCGGAAGAACGGAATTCAGTCGGGTCATTTATTGTGTAAGCCTTATGTGCACTACTTCTAGTTCCTTCTTAGAGCCTAGCCTGTAGTTCGTAAACATCTATGCGACATGACGGTATCCTCTCTCACTGCTTGTCTGCAGTGAGGTATGTTTGCCCACTAACTCTCGCGGGAGAGCACGGAGAGTAATCCAGTAACTGGACAGTACCATTGCCCCGCCGCGGTGGTCTACTGGCTAAAAGACTAGGCTGCTGGCCCGCAGGTCGTGGGATCGAATCCCAGCTGCAACGGCTGCATTTTCGGTCGAGGCGAAAATGCTGCAGGCCAGCGTGCTCAAATTTGGGTGCACGTCAAAGAACTACAGGTAGTCGAAATCTCCGAAGTTCTCGCCTACGGCGTCTCTCATATTCATCCGAAGCTCTCCCCTACGGCGTCTGTCATATTCATATGGTTGACAGTGCAACAGAAGGTGACAAAAGTTCTGTTGAAATTCATACGCGACACGGACTTGAACCAGCGGCTGTAACAGCAATGTCACACACAGCGAAAGACAAGACTGGACTGACTCAGTGTGCGCGCGTGTGCTGCCGAATGTGCTGTGTTTATCTCTCTTCCCTCTTTCTCTATCATTTATCTCCCCCATCCCTCTCCCATGCGCAGGGTAGCAAACCGGCTGCCTATAGGCTGGTTAACTTCCCTGCCGTTCTTTTCCTCCTATTTTCCTTCCTTCATATGGTGGTTTTGAGAAATTATACTACACATATCAATCACCAATCGACATTACCGCTGCGGGTGAACAGAGTGTCACGCCAGTCACGCCATCCGTCACAATCACCACGTTGCCGGCACTATACCCGCGCATACATTACACACATTGCCATAAAACTGTGTTAGCTCACGCAAAAGCCCCGCCACGGTGGTCTAGTCGATAAGGTACTCGGCTGCTGACCCGCAGGTCGCGGAATCGATTCCCGGCTGCGGCGGCTGCATTTCTGATGGAGGCGGAAATGATGTAGGCCCGTGTGCTCAGATTTGGGCGCACGTCAAAGAACTCCAGGTAGTCGAAATTTCCGGAGCCCTCCACTACGGCGTCTCTCATAATCATATGGTGGTTTTGAAACGTTAAACCCCACATATCAATCAGCTCACGCAAAACAAGCAAACTTGTAAACTTCCGCGGCAAAAAAGTTTCTTGCCTATATAGAAAGATCCAGCTTTTTTAGCACTATAGCGTCAACCCCCCTCTCTATTTTTCTCGTTTCCCTTTTTTACCCTTGCGCTTGATTAAGCTACGTACCAACGCCCTGCTTTATAGGAGTGAAGTCAGTGTCAAACCCGCCAAACATACATCGCACGCACTGCTGCAACCCTGTCGGCCACTGTCAAAAGAACAGGCTGTCAAAAAGAACATGCTGCGTGAATATTCATGCACGTCGAACGGCCCATCATGGCCTCGATTAATATGCAGCGTCAGCTCTGGGCGGCCGCAGCGGTGCGTGAACTTTGGATGGGTGGCCCAACAGTCTTTCGCTCCCTCTCTCTCCTTCTCTGTTGGGTGGTCATCAGTGCCACCGCACCTGCTGTTCTGACGGACACTGTCGCCTCTACGCATGTCATAGTCTGCACATTTTTATATTTTTTTATCTGTGACCCAAGAAGAAGGAAGGATTGATCGCAGCCTATTGTATTCTTCGCGCTCGAAGGTCACCGAGGTCACCTTCGGTAGCAGGCGTGTGAGTCACTACGATAGCGGCATTCGACCTATAAGAAATAATACCGCTGTGTTACGTTGATGACCATGGCATATGACCGGAAAACACTAATAATGTTGTAAAACATCAATTGAACGAACCTCAGAGGTACCTCAGAAAAGAAAACGTTCGTTGAAATCAATAGATATGTTGCAGGCTGCAGCTCGTTGTCAGGAGCTAGAGGAAACATCAATCGTTGAAAACGAATTTGAACACCATTCTATTTGCAACGCTGCTTATTTGAACGCATGCTTATTATGTTTCGAAAAATGTAATAATCTTTGCATGCACTTGCGCACATATAAAATTGCAGAGGTCGTCATTTCAGTCGCTGCTTTCTTGCTCTCGTAAACCTCCTCCGTCCCGACGTTGAGCGGAGCAGCGAAGGAATTCACTTTCTGCGAGTACTCACATGAGTGTAAACTGAAATTATCGGTGCTTCATCCACAATGTTGAGTTCTTCCTCCTCATCCTCTTACTGAATATGACGCTCGCCACCACAATCTCTTGTGAACACAGAGCAGCGCAAGCCCCAACGCGATAGTCACAGGTGACTAACTCTAATAACGCAAAGCGCCGTCTGTATACCGAGTCTTTCAGATGAAATCTCATCAATATGACGTAAGAGGCATCGGATGGTGTCGCAAAATTTGTTCGTAGAACTGAAATGCGCTGTGCGCTAATCTAGTTAAACTTAGAGTTACTGTATATGCTACCTTTAGGTAGCATACAGTAAAGGTAGCATGTGCAGTACCTCTAGTTAAACGGAAGTGCGTTAGCTTTTGACCCAATGACACTTCGATGGGATAATTAAATAAATTTCATGGAATTGTATAGTTCGTTTAACTGAAGTTCGCTCAAACGTTATCTTACTGTATAACAATCGTTAGGGTAGTAGTAGAAAACTAGTGTAACAAGCGAACACTCACACAAAAACTTCGAAAGCCAGGTAATGAGTGAGATAGAGTCATCTAGAAACATACACATCTACGAAACGTGAAGGGCAACTATAGCCTCGAACATGTACTTAAAATCAATTTTAAAATACACTCCGCGCCACTGAGAGAAACGCGGAGCCCCTCACAACGCCGACATCAACGTGGCGGGAATGTAAACAAACCTACGTCACGAGTTTGTGTTGGCTGTTTGGTTGCGCACGCCTTGCGCTTGCGCTACCTGCAATTTCTTCATCCGCGACTGCGGCTATGCGAGTGCTGACTGTTCTGGTTGTCAGAGCGACGCCCGCTCGCGCATGCTCTCTCTGTCGCGCCGCCACGTCACAGTTCTGCGTGGTCACGTGGCCGGCCGCGTTTACCGTGCAGCCGGAAGTGATCCAGCCAAGCTCGGTGCTCCTTGAAACTGAAACTACGATAGGGAGCTCTAAAAACGTCTCTATGAATAAGTAACGATCACGCACTCGCGAAACGAGCTTTCTAGAATGCAATAAAAAACAAGGAGCATAACTTTTGTGCGGGTGCTCCTTTAAGTAAACAACTTCGTCAAATCGTTTCGGTTTTACGCCCCAAAATTGTGTGGGACGCCGAAGTGGCGGGCTCTAAAATGTTGACCACCTGGTGTTCTTTGACGTGCAGCCAAACGCAAGTACACGGGCCTACAGAATTTTCGCCTCCATCCAAATGCAGCCACCACGGCCGGGATTCGATCCTGCGACCTTTGGGTCCACAGTTGACACTGGTGTTCTATTGTACACAGCCTTTACAAATCGCCCTGCCACGGTGGTCTAGTGGCTAAGGTACTTCAGCTGCTGACCCTCAGGTCGCGGGATCGAATTCCGGCTGCAGCGGCTGCATTTCCAATGGAGGCGGAAATGTTGAGCCCATGTGCTCAGATTTGGGCACACGTTAAAGAACCCCAAGTGGTCTAAATTTCCGGAGCCCTCCACTACGGCGTCTCTCATAATCATATGGTGGTTTTGGGACGTTAAACCCCACATGTCAATAAACCAATCAACGTTTACAAATCAAAGCAAAGACAAAAGATATCCTTCTTGCAATCCTGCTTGAGTTATTAACGCGGCGATAAAACGTACGATAAGACGCATCGCACTTACGCGCGATAACACAAACGCCATATTTCCCGCTATTATCGACTCGTCCGAGGACAGTGACCTCGCACTGGGCTATTCTGGTGCAAAAATACGGGAAATGGCAACCTCTGTACAAGCACAAATGACGCTGTGACTCATGTTGACTCAGGCGCGACGAAGAACGCTCTACATTGTAACAGCGGTCGCTTAATCACCGCTGGATCTTCTTTTAACCTTACCGTCTTCATTTATTTGCATGCATTTGTTTTCAAGCCGCATTTACAAAAGCGCACCCTATAAAAGAGGTGAAGAGCGCATGTTTTCTGCGAAGTCACTATACCTCGTGAACGCCACCGGACACATCAAGCCGAAACAATTTGTTTGGCACGGCATCGAACGTAGGGTGACTCAGACAATGTGAGTGTCCACGCACGCGAGAAAAAAAGAATAATAGCCAGTCAGCCTTCCCGCCCCCCAAGAAAATAATAATAAAAAGAATAATAATAATAATAATAATAATATAATAATAATAATAATATATATATATATATATATTATTATTATTATTATTATTATTATTATTATTATTATTATTATTATTATTATTATTATTATTATTATTATTATTATTACAGAAAACTGGGCAGATGATGTTTGGAAGCTGTCTCGATCGCTTTATTTTTTACTTTCCGTCGCATGGGATATATGAAAAAGACGATCGACAGGTAAGATGCTGGCGTGTAGCAGGCGTGTTAGGTGTTATTGATGATATCTCCACACGACTTCCTTCTTTTTTTCTCGTGTCTCATTAATTTCGCCCAAGTTATACAAGAATATTTACGCGTTTCCCATACAACGGTGTAGTTATTGCGAACTGTGACGTACAATACGAAAAAAAGAAACTTTGTAGATACAATACACATAAAATTAACGAAAGAAAAACGGCCCCTGAGTTAGTCGTATATGTTCTGAGCTGCCGGTGGCGAATGCCTCGTCATCCTCATCATCGTCATCATCATCATCATCATCATCATCATCATCATCAGCAGCAGCAGCAGCAGCAGCAGCAGCAGCAGCAGCAGCAGCAGCAGCAGCAGCAGCAGCAGCAGCAGCAGCAGCAGCCTGACTACGTCCACTGCAGGACAAAGGCCTCTCCCATGTTCCGCCAGTTAACCCGGTCCTGTGCTTGCTGCTGCCAATTTATACCCGCAAACTTCTTAATCTCATCTGCCCACCTTACCTTCTGTCTCCCCCTAACCCGCTTCCCTTCTCTGGGAATCCAGTTAGTCACCCTTAATGACCAGCGGTTATCCTGTCTACGCGCTACATGCCCGGCCCATGTCCATTTCCTCTTCTTTATTTCAACTATGATATCCTTAACCCCCGTTTGTCCCCTAATCCACTCTGCTCTCTTCTTGTCTCTTAAGGTTACACCTACCATTTTTCTTTCCATTGATCGCTGCGTCGCCCTCAATTTAAGCTGAACCCTCTTTGTAAGCCTCCACGTTTCTGCTCCGTACCGGCAAGATACAGCTGTTATATACCTTTCTCTTGAGGAATACTGGCACTCTACCTGTCATAATTTGAGAGTGCTTGCCGAATGTGCTCCACCCCATTCTTTATCTTCTAGTTACTTCAATCTCGTGGTTAGGCTCTGCGGTTATTACCTGCCCTAAGTAGACATAGTCTTTTACAACTTCAAGTGCACTATTAACTATCTACGGCCGCCCATTTTTCTTTGATCTGAACGGGCGCAGACCACCGAGTTAAAATACCCCGGTTCTAGGCATCCCGGTCTCATTTACAGAAACAGCGTACCAGATTGTATTATTTCGTGATTCGTAATAAAGTACACGCAGTGACCGTTACGTGAAGTAAACGGCATACCGCAGGTCTGTAGTAAATAAAAGAAAACTACATTCGCAGTCAGATACGGCGGCGCTTGATCAGACGAGAACGCTTAGCTTACGCTTGCAGCAGGCAAATCAAGATCTTGCGCAGCAGTTAAGCCAATTTTCCTGCAACCCCATCCCCTTAGCCCCAACGTGCCCCCCTTCGCCTTGTATGTTCTGTAAGACTTCAATTACTTAGTCTTACGCTGAAAAATAGAATTACAGTGCTCACTAACAGATAGTTCAGCAGATCCCACGTACCTTGGGAATCTACATTATGCGAAGCATGCGAAGGGAAGGTGAGCGTATTGTAATTTGTTTATTGAGCAATACGTTATGAAATGGCGCTAAATATATGTACAAATGTTGCACGCACAGACATATATATGTTAAACTGTTGAAGACGTTTATATAACTAGTTGTTTTTCACCTGCACAACGATGCCAAGAGGAACATGAGAATTAGCAACACCAGGAGGAATGAGCTGATATGAAGCGCTGGTGCTGGCTGGTGCTCGTTGAAAGCTTTAGAAAACGCCTAGGTTTGTTATTATTCCTCGGTAAAACATCCCTCTCTGTCTGCATTTCGAAAAAGGCCCGGCCCTTTGCCCTCCCACCTCCCAACTCCCCCTTGGTTAAGGGCCTGGCTAAAGTTCACAGCTGTATCTTGCCGGTACTTAGCTACGGAGCAGAAACCTGGAGACTTACAAAGAGGGTTCAGCTTCAATTGAGGACGACGCAGCGAGCAATGGAAAGAAAAATGGCATGTGTAACCTTAAGACACAAGAAGAGAGCAGAGTGTATTAGAGAACAAACTGGGGTTAAGGATATCATAGCTGAAATCAAGAAGAGGAAATGGACATGGGCCGGGCATGTAGCGCGTAGACAGGATAACCGCTGGTCATTAAGGGTAACTAACTGGATTCCCAGAGAAGGGAAGCGGGTTAGGGGGAGACAGAAGGTTAGGTGGGCAGATGAGATTAAGAAGTTTGCGGGTATAAATTGGCAGCAGCAAGCACAGGACCGGGTTAACTGGCGGAACATGGGAGAGGCCCTTGTCCTGCAGTGGACGTAGTCAGGCTGATGATGACGATGAAAGTTCACGAATATGTCAGTTTTCTCAGCCGTAGAAAGGCGGCAGCCACTTGCTGCTGTGGTATATCGGTTACGGTACTCAGTCACCGATTCGAAGGTCACGGGTTCGACCGTGGACGTGGCGGTTGCATTTATATGCAACGAAGTCTTGGATGCTTGCGTCCTGTGCGACGTCCTTGCACGTCAAAGAACACCGGATCTGAATTTCCGGAGCCCTCGGCTACAGTGTCCTTCATAATCACGTCGTGGTTTGGGGACGCAAAACCCCCCACAACTACTACATGATTAAACGCGGCCGCCACGACGCCGGAAGTCGAATGCGCGACCTCGTGCTCGCTCAGAAGCAAAATATCGTATCTACCGAGCCAACCACGTAAGAAGCATCGAGCGTAGTTCGAATGGGCGCGCCTCACTTTCGCGAAGGAAACGGGGAGGGGGTTGCACCGCCGCTGTAGTCATGTCGCGAACAAGCTCGCCGCCTAATTACTTCGAAACAGCGGACGAGCACGCGGCAACGTCACCGCGAGCTCTGTTACCGCAAGAAAGACGAGCAGGAAGGGTGAGGCCGGATAACGCTTCGGGAAACGAAGAGAAGCAACAAAGAAGCGAGCGTCCGGGCCACACCCATAATAGCTCAGCCGGCTGTAGGCGCGTCGTTCTGCACCCAATTCAGTGCAGTGCCGAGAGCAGAGATTTAGCCAGCCTAGCAAATGCCGTGGAAGAGCCCCGAACAGTTTGGTCAAGGCTTATGCTTGATTGATTGATATGTAGAGTTTAACGTCCCAAAACCACCCTATGATTACGAGAGACGCTATAGTGGAGGGCTCCGGAAATTTAGACCACCTGGGGTTCTTCAACGTGTACGCAAATCTGAGCACGCGGGCCTACAACATTTCCGCCTCCATCGGAAATCACAGCCGCCGCAGCCGGGATTCGATCCCGCGACCTGCGCGTCAGGAGCCGAGTACCTTAGCCACTAGACCACCGCGGCGGGGCAACGCTTATGCTTTGCGCAACGCCTTTCAACCCGTTCAAGTAGATAGTGTGCTCGATTCCTTTGAGACACCAATAGCATGTCGCCATTGGTGGGAACTTCTGAATGCCTGATTCCAGTACGGTTTACCCTCTCCAAACACAGAAGCACATTTTCGCGCACTATTCTGGATCGAGTTGAGGATGACCGGGCGCGGCCGCCATGATCCATGGTGGGCACGACGCGATTCTTGCTTTTCTTGGCCTAAGCGTCCTCATTACGACGGAAGGTGGCCAGTGTTACATGTCGTATACCTTTGCCCACTGACGCGCTCGATATGACCAGTGAATAAGTAAGTCCAGCGCGTCGATATAGGCCTTGCAGGAATGATTCTATTCGATCAAAACTGTAGTCACATCTGCATTTAAAGGGTTCATCTACTCCCCCGGAACAAGTAGAAACCGGTAAGTTACTGTTGAGAGCATGCCCATAACCAGAATTTTTTTTTTCATGCGAAGCGTTTCTTTGCATTCTGGAAGCACTTTTGTCGTCTACCTGCGTATCTATCTATCCGCTTACATCTGAGGGCTCGCGTGATTACGCCCTAAACTTGGCGAAAACCAAAACTAGTTTGGGAGGGTAACATGCTTTGACGAATATGACGCGCTGGTCAAGAAGTGAATAATGTCACAATCCTGTCAATTACGTCGTCAAACACTTCCCGCCAGACAGTAGCCCGTATACCTGACAGCGGGTATGTGCCACTGATATGCGGGTATGTCCCACAGGTGATCGACTTTTGTTATCCACGCAGGAACTATGAGAACACGTATGGGTAATTTTAACGCATAAAGGCTAAGAAAACCCCGGCATCGGCAGCGTTGAACCGACTGAATGCAAATAATACACGTCAGGGTCCCAGTAGAAATCGAACCTAAGCATTCTGCGTGGCAGTCAAGCATTCTACCACGGAGCCACGCCAGGTTCGAAACTGCTTTTTCAAATAGATGCTAATATTAGCGAGTGTACTTGCAGTGCTGGCTATCTAATATTATAAACATTACATATGTACTCCTGTCTTACAGCAGTCAATCCGAGTTAAAGTCGACTGTGGTTAGGTAGGTGTCATGCGCAGAAGTTTATGTAGCAGTGTCCAGGGCTACCATCCTCGCGAGCACCGGCGCTTCATATCAGCTTATCGCTTGTGGTGTGGCTGATACTCATATTCCTGTTGGCATCATCAAGCAAGTGCCAACATCTGGTTATATAAACATTCACAACTATTCAACATATGCCTTTGCGTGCGACATTCGTACCTGTATTTACCGTCATTTCATGTCGTGTCGCGCAACGAAATAAATGTCAACACGATCACCTTTCCTCTGCATGATTCGCATAACGTCGATTCCCAAGGTACGTGGGATATAACGATTATTTTTTTTTTATGTTGGGGGGCACTTATTTTTCGCAAAGCACCCTCCTTCATCAGAATTTCTCAGGTGAAGGTGAAGTGAACCACCCCCCTTTCTGGCTACGGGCCTGCTTGTGACCATTCCCTGCAGTATACGAGCAGCCACGTCCTCAGACACTGTCGCATTGGACAGCACTGCACGTAACTAGCGGGAGCGGCCGTCGGCTTTCCGCGCGTATTGCGTGTAAATCGAAAGAAAGAAACCCCGCGGTACGTGCGGCGGGCACCGCGGGGATATGCGTGCATCACGCCATGCCGCGTGGCCACGAAACACGCGGCCCTGCTATTTCGGCCGGTGGTCAGTGCAGGTCTTTCGTCCACGGGCGCTCGAGGTTGCGCGGCGAAAATCCGCCCGTGACGGACGCTTCGGCTGACCGGGCGGCCTTGTCACGCCACGCGGCAGTGACTCGCCGTTGTGTGCGCGCAGCGCCCGCCGTGCCGCCCGGCAACCGCAACGCTCCGTCTCTGGAAATACCGTGCAGCGCGGCGAAGGCGTCGGGTAATCAGTGCGCGCTCCGAAGAAGCAAGAAAAGTGGGGGGTTCGCCCAATGCGCTCTAGTTACAGTGGCGCTATACAATTACCCGAAAAATGTTTCGCAGCGTGACGCAAGCCCGACTGCTTTGCCAGTTATGGGTCCTGGTAGCATTCACTGACTCGTACAGGTATCGCATTGGTATGGATTATGCGCCCGCCTTGTGCTAAGCGCGAATGTAGGCAGAGTGAGAGAGAGAAAGAAAGAAATAGACAAAGAGAGGTGCAACCGATAACTTCCTGTAGCGCTACTGTTCCCCTGTTTCAACAGACGTTCAACTCCGAGCGAGAAACTCGGGCGCTTGGCCCTAGAGTTACTGCATACGTTTACCTTATAAGCAGCATGTAGCATGCGTACTGGCTATACTTAGCCCCACAGCTCATAGGCCCAGAAAACCGCATGAACCCGTCTACTATACCGGAATGCGACTGCATTCAGCCCCCGATTGAACGGGACTTGCACCATGCTTTCGGGAACTGCCTGCGCCATTTGTATGAATATAGGCATATGTCTCTCTATATATATCGCACCACCATTCTTCTCCGCACGACAGAACACGAGACGAAGTATAGGTGAACTTCACGCATTTCCTTCATTCTCTCTGTCTTTTTTTCTTACCCAGTAATTTCCCTCCTCACTAGTAGGGTAGCTAAGTGGACATAAGCAACATCCCTAACCTATGCATAGCTTAGCTCAGTGTAACAGCCCATTGCAACAAAATAGCGGAACAGAAAGGCGAAGAACGACACAGACAACGCAGTACGAACTGACAACAAAAGTCTCCCAAGTGGCCCCCTTATTGCCGTTTAATTCCATACCCTTCCTTCCCTCCCCATCTCTGTTTCTGTATCTCTTATCTGCAAGTCATTCATTTTGTCAACGTTGTGCTGACGGCAATGAGAAAGCGGGCGATGGGGAAACATATTCACCGCGTTTCTCTTCTCCGACAGGGAAACCGGTGCGACGCGTAGCTTTCGCCGCACTGCACAGCATTGCAGAGGTGAAGCGCACGCTACACGGAGTTGCGCTGCGAAGGGGTGCTCGCCGCTGGCCACAGCCCTTAGCGTGTTCAACGGTGCTCTTCCGCAGCAGACCGGGTTACGCGGCTTGCGAAACCAGCCATCGCAGATGGAAGGAGCCACTGTCTTGCTTTAGTATGTATAAACTGCGGGTGAATAACTAATGCCAACAGCAGCTGCGATAGGACTCATCCACCTAAACGGGATGCGCGGTTTTACCGCTTTCGTCTTGCGTGGACAGCGCGATAATCAGAAAGACGTCGACGAATGTGGTGATATGGGGGCGTCAATTTAACGCTTTAACCTTCGTCGCTGCGTGTGTCTTATTTTTGTCTTGGAGAGGCTAGGCTACATACGCGCCGCACTGATAGCGCCAATCGTAGTACTTCCGGCATTTCTTGCCGATCGGTCGCGATAGCGCATAGGTCATAGAACTCTCCGTCTGGGGTGGACGTTGCACGTCGTTGCGTCGAGGAGGCTGATAGCAATCTCTGATGTAAGTCAGCCATTTTATCGTTGAGACGGTCCCCCCTCCCCTTTTCCACCCCCGGAGGAATTCGCGACCAGAAATCTAATGTGCAGAGGTGAGAGAGGTTAATTAAGGTCCTAAGTGTTAGGTTGATGTTTCGGAGGTCTCATTGTGTTTTATGTAAGGGGTAGTGCTACTTAAGCAGCCATACGCCAGTTCACGGCTAGTAAAGTGCACAAACCGATATCACTGGCAAAAGGAAAAGCTCAGTTATGGAGCGGAGGGGTGGGGGGGAGAAAGCGTCTGACCGCAATTTAGGTATGTTCATGTGAGGCGGTTCATATGTGAGGCTTAACGTCCCACAACCACCATATGATTATAAAAAACGCCGTAGTGGAAAGCTCCGGAAATTTTGGTCACCTGAGGTTGTTTAAAGTACACACATATCTGAGCACACGGGCCTACAGCACTTTCGCCTCCATCGAAGGTGCAGCCGCCGCCGCCGCCGCCGGGATTCGAACCCGCGACCCGCGGGTCAGCAGCCGAGTACCTTAGTCACTAGAACATCACGGAGGGGCCAACCAAGACATCGAGAATAAACTAACACTGAAGGTCGACGGCCCCGCTTTGTTTACAAATAAGGCAAGAACTGTCTGCATACATACAGCTACAGTTCGAGCGATTCCTTGTAAATAACATTCCCGGACCATACGAGAACGTTTTTTTTTTTTCAATTGTTTAGAGGTTGTATGCCCGGAAACTTCTTGGTCTATCTCTTTAACGTCAGAACACAAGTTTCTCGTCATAATATGCCCATAGCCAATGTCTTCACCAGTCACAGTTGTGGCATTCTTCAGGCATCTTCCTTGATAAACATGTGTTTGTCTGTTCCCACAGTATCACTAAAAAGAGGGGGGTTGGCGAAGTTCATCGGCTGTGAATGTGGGGCCTGTTTGTAAACAAACTGTCCGCGTCGTTTTTACGCAGCCGACGTATGTTTTTGTTTCGTCGTAAAAGCATTAACGACGCGCTTGAGAAAACCCCGCAAAGCAGGGTTTTCGATGGAAGTTTTCTATCCGTGGCTCATTAAACGCGACAGTAAGTATAATCACGAGGACATTTTCGCAATTTATTAGCAACACGGTGCCAGCTTAGGACGAAAAACAAGCCTGAATCCGCGAAACTGGAGCAAGTTATTAGACGCACGAAGACGCGGCACTAAGTTCAAAACAAGCTTAATAGGGAAGCGCTTCATGTTCAACTACACAGAAATAAAAAAAAATCACAGCATATCTAAGGAGTGAATAATGATGAGTGGGGCGAAGCGCAGGAGGGTTTCATCGCTAAACCATGAACCGTCTGCGAATATCGCCCACTACATCATCAAAGACGTGACAAACACTGTATAAATTAATACAAGAAATCTTGTTATATTTAAGTTGTAGCTATACGTCGCTTCCGTTCTCCCTTCGTTATAACGGCTTTATGGTCGGCGAAGTGGTGAATTAGTGATGAGGCGTAGTCGGATGTATGCAAGGACGGGACAAAGTAGTGGGCAGTTTGCAAAGGTGGAACTAGATGTGGTCACGTACGAACAAGGGATGGATACTGAAGAACAATCTCTGGTTCTTTAACATACACCTGGATACAAGTACACGACCATCTTGCATTTCATATTGGCTACCTCTCAACAGCATTAGCTTTATGGTCGGTGAAGTGGTAAATCGGTGATGGGGCGTGGTGCCGGGATGTTTGCAAGCACGAAGCAGTTGGCATTTCGCAAAAGTGGAACTATAGGCGGTCACATACATACAAGGGATGGCCAGACCCCACTTTTACGAGCTTCGCCCCTAAAAGAAAAGTGTTAGCAAAAGCGGCGAGCGGCGTACTCGTACTCAGACGTGCCCATGGTGAAAGCTCTCTTGTTCTTCGTAATACAAAAACTTTCCCTTAAATTAAACAAAGGAGGAAAGATGCACCGCGTTCATTATACTTCCTTCATAGGGTATTCATACTTACGTATACTGAAGTCGACCCAGCGCGTATACTCAGCTCCATGACGTGCGGTGCGAGTGTGCACTTGGGTGAAGCCATGCGCAATCACTTAGCTCCAAGCAGGGGTTGTATTACAGTATGTTCAAGGCAAGTGTTGCTCAAGAGACTCCCTGAAGGTAGCGGGATCAAATGCCCGCCGCTGCGTCCATATTTCGGCGGAGGCGAACTGGTGCAAGAGGTAAGTTCACTGTGCGATGTTAGTGCACGTTAAAGCACACAAGATGGTCGAAATTGACAGAGTCCTACCCCATGCCGTGCTTCATAATCGCATCGCTGTTTTGGAGTGCAAAACTCCACTAAATATTATGTAATCGCACACCGAGAAGCCTTGCTGAGCGCTTCTTGCCGACAACAAGTAAGCTTATAGACCTTCGAAAATGAGCTCAACACATGCGAAGCAACCCTAAAGATGGAAATCTAGAGTGCAGAAAAAAAAGATAATGTTTGTCCCTGCCGTCGATGGTGCCATCAGAAGTGTCGCACTCATACATTTATTCGAAACTAAGTATGCGCAGGATTTTCGCAGTCCTTTCTAAATAAGGTTGAGTGAATACATACACTGTACATACACGTTTTCACACTATTATGTCGCATGATGTCAGTTATTTAGCCACCCGATATAAGATCGTTTTAGGGGCGAAGCTCCTTATAGCGGCACCCGTTCGTCACTTTGACCTCCAAGGTGGTGCCGGTTCTTCTTTGCGTTGTTGAACAATAAAAATAGTGCTCAATGTACATGCCAGTGGCTGCTAATGGGTAATGAGAGGCAGGAGCATTCGGTTTTTAGTTAACGCGCACGCTGCGATCGCCATTAGCAGCCATTGGCATGTACATTGAGCACTATCTGACAAGAAAGGATTGCTACGTTATACTCGCTGGGTGTAACCTCCTTAGTTTTAGAAAGGTTTAGCGAGCGTTGAGCCGCAATGCCATGAATACAGTGAACTAGTATATACCATGAACTCGAGGCGGTTAAAGGTGGGAAGTAGATACGAAGCGCAAGCCGTCAGAAAGTAAAAGCCGAATTATCCCGTCTCTTATTTCCCATTAGCAGCCATTGGCATGCACATTGAGCACTATCTGACAGAAAAAGGTTGCTACGTTATACTCGCTGGGTGTAACCTCCTTGGTTTTAGAAGATTTAGCGAGCGTTCGGCCGCAGTGCCATGAATACAGGTGGTTAAAGGTGGGAAGTAGACACGAAGCGCAAGCCGTAAGAAAGTGTGCGTGTGCCACCTCTCGTTTAGTCCTTGGAATGTCCGCTGGATGGTGGTGCTCCTATATGGGGAATATATGATGAAAAGATGCGAGATGGTGGTACTTGGAGTGTTGAATAGACGGACGAATGGACACACAGACAGATGCATAGATGGACGCATGAACGGACGCAGGGGCGGATGCATGGAGAACGCAGGGACGGACGCACGAACACACGCACACACGGACGGACGGATGAACGCATGGATGGTAACACAGACGGACGCATGGACGAACGGAAGCAAGAACGAATGAATGGACGAATGCTTCGCCCCATTCTCCATCATTCACTCCGTGGATATGCTGCAAATTTTTTCAGATAAGCTCATGCCCACGAGCAAGTAAATGCAAGAAGAACATTAGCCCTGACTTCATTTCCTGTGCCCGTGCACTTAACGTATACTTGACAAGCACGCAAACATGCCTGCGCGCATGCGCACAGAAACGCCACGTACAGGGCTACAGACGTAGTGGATGACAAATAAAAGACCCAAACAAGAGGAACACAAGTCGCTCCCGTTCTAAGACGGAAAGGCCACTATTTCGGGAAACAAGAAACAATGCAGTTCGTTCGACAGGTGTGACCCGGGTGGCTGCAGGACATACACATGTTCAGCCCAGTGCCGGTGTAGAGCCTCGCTTCACAGTGGAAGCCCCAGTTGAGCCTGAGCAGTGCGAGGCGATCTCCGTGACATTTGCCGGTAGTCTAACGTTGAGGCGCGGCGCACACAAAAAACATCAAGCGGTACACACACAGGCGCATCTGCACGCTGCCCTACTTTGAAGTGGATGAGACTCGGCCTGACGCGCGCGCGCCAGAAGCAGAGTCGCCCGTGGGATTACGGGGATCTTGACGCGAGGGACGAGGGAGAAAAAAAAAATAAATAGCCGCCGGGAGGCGAACGAACCTCATGAAAGAGTGGATGGGTCGGCTGCTTCACCGAGCTGTATGCCGCGTTTGCATGCGTCTGAGCATCGCGTTTTTCCCGTGTGCTTAGAGCGAGATCTTAGCGAACGGCAAAATGCGCGATACCGACCTGGTTCACGTTTAATAAGAACAGAAGGCGAACGATTTTGAAAAGGCGCCCCCCCCCCACTCTCTCCCACCTCTATTCACATAAACGGGCAGGAGGGGGGCACGAAATTTGTGCCACTTTAACTTAGGGGGGTGGGGGAGGGGGGAGGCACTGCGACGAACTTCCACTGAATGAAGTATTGAGTCGTTTGTTTATAGAGTGCGTAGAACTTGCACAGGAAGTGTCCCTGTGAAAGTGAACTGGTCTATGGTCATGTTATTTTCGTTATTGGGGAGAGAAGTGACCAACAACACGACTGGGCTCGTTTGTTCGACGTCTTCTCGACTGTTTTATGCTTTAGCGTCCTGTATACCCGTGACGCAGACTTCAACCTTATTGCGGTGTATTTATTTCAGTTTGCTATATGTTTATTTTTTCCTTAGTTGTCATTTTTTGTTTGTGTTAATTATTTTGCTGCGTTCTTTTTTTTTCTCATCTGCAGGACGTGTGAAAATAGGGTAACTGAGGTGACAAACATCAAAGCAGCAAGCAAGTAAGATCATAACAGATCGAAAAAAAAAAGTAGGAAGTTCAGAATTAAGCTCGGGTCTTTCAGAAATTCGTGGAATGCCACAAAATAAAAAAACTGGCCCATTCCTTCGGTAGCCTCATCAAGCTATATATCATTTTTCAGAGGTGTTTCAGTGCCACTATGTTGGGTTAAACTTTTGTACTCTGAATCTTTACCAACTTAACTGGTAGTGTTGCGGTAGAAGCATACACATGAAAATGGTTCAGTTAATGCATGTGATGTTGTTTCATGGCCACGTCACTATAAATAAAAAGACGAAACATTGATTTAACAGCCCAGATGGCGGCGCCCTCGAGTCTTAGGTGAAATACTTTATACAAATACGGGGTGAACACTTCGGATAATTGAGGAGGCCACAACAATAGCATCCGTACAATCAAAAGAAGCATCAGCGCGACAAAAGTGCGCGCTTAAGTTCCACGGTGAGAGCAGTACGGTGCAAGCGTAATTAGACGAGCGCCGTGTTTTGCACGCCTGAGACTCGAGCATCGTCCAAACGACGCAATTTCCGGAGCGTGCCCTCGAACATCTGCAGAACGTACTTACGTACCAAGGCGCGATTGGTTATTCGAAAATATACGAGAAAAGAGAACGAGATAGGGGCAATCTATAAATTCTGTTCAGTGCAAAGAACACGAGAAGTAGCCCGGTAGCGCGAGAGGAAAACGAGCGAAAGACCACTGCCTCGCGAAGTGAAATCAATGCGGCGACTTGTATAGAAGCACGTCTTCTCTTGCAGGTCTTCGCGTTGGACGGAAGGGACGTCTCGCGCACCCGTCGTCCTATCGCTGATTGGAACAGGCCCAGCTCTTTGCAGTCGGCTTCTTATTCTTCTTCCTTGCTTGTTCTTGCAGTCTTTCTCCTTGAAGACCTGGTTGCGCGAGGAGGTGGATGATCGGAGAGCGCAGCGGCGTTCGGAGGGCGCGAACCAATCCATCAAGAGCGGCGGCGAGACGTGGCCGTTGCCCGGCGGGACGCACTTAATGAAAGCACACGGAGCAGCAGCAGCGTCAAAGTGAGGCATGCGCCAAGCCCAGAGCTCATTCTGCTGGGACGCTGGAACGGGGAGCGGAACCAGAAGACACGACGGCGACCAACTTGAGACGAAGAAAAAAAGAAGAAGCAGGAGGAACTCATTACTGGGTCCCTGGCTCGCGCCTTCGCGCAGCACCAGTGTCTGGCGCTGTAGGAGAGGCGGGCGCTTTTCGGCACTGAGGGCGAATGAATGGAGGGAAGGTTGCGCACGAGCCAGGCCCCCCGAATACCTTCCTACACAAGCGGGTTGTCATAGGCACGTCGATGAAAGGGGTTGCAGGATACGAGCAACGTACCTAAAGACACCCGGGAGATTAAGCGGAGGCCAGCGACAATAGAATGACGTCGCAGAGACATCAAAGGAGGATTCTGAGACACGGCGCTCCGCTCGATTGCTTCACGGTTCAACGCGCTTCCAAGGTGGAACGAGAGAACATCGTTGACAGCGTGTGAATCCCCGGCGTGATAAGCGGAGCGCCTTTGCGTGAACGAGTTGGCTCTCGATTTGCCGCGCCTGACGCAACCTACACTTACAAGTGCGACTTGAAGGAGGCAGAGTGACGCTGAAAAGTTCTTTTTTCCTATATGTAGCTGGCGTTGACGCAAGTCCCGCAGACATGTACCCTGCTGCATCGACCAGAACAGAAAACGCAGAACCCCTGCTGTTGATATCATCGCGATACTGCTTTATGAAAATACAAAACTGTACGATCGAAGCTATGACTAGGTACAATCACGATACATAATCTAAGGAGTACTTCTAAGTACGAAAGTAGTTCCTCAAGGGCCTCAAGCATTTTCGCCTTTATTGAAAAGGCGGCCACCATAGCCGGCATTTGATCCCGTGAACCAAACTACAATGGCGGGTCTACACACACATACATCGGTTGACAACTGCTGCTGCTTGTATACTGGAACATGAGTAGAGTGGTACCACTTTAACTTGTAGTTCTCTGCACTTATGCGCAGTTTCAAATTAACCCACACTCTGCGTTTAGAACAAATTGTAAACTTGTAAACGCTTTAAAGTGTTACGTGAACTTTATTATGAGACAGCACTATGCCTTCCCAATCAACTGCTCATAACCCGTACACTTATTTAACAATGATCGGCATTCCATAACACTTTTTTTTTTCTCTATTGCGGGAGAGTCGAGGTGATTTGAAGGTTCGTTTGCCCAACGGTTGTGCCACGGGCTAGGCAGTGAGCCATCCAGGTTTCTTCTACGCATCAATTATTACGTTTCAAAGAGAATCTTAACATTCATGGCCGTCCATTATGTACTAAGGCAGCCAATAGTTTCCAGACTGTGTTTCGGATAAATTGTGAACGCCTTAGAGTATTACACGCACCCTACTATGGGAGAGCATTTAAACTGTGCTTAGAACAAGTGTTCGGTGGTTACAAGAGTACGATGGACTCTTATATGGGAAAGGTTTGAGCTGCCATGCTACAATATGTATTAACCGTTAGTGTACGTGTGTTTATAGAAAGGGGTTAATGATTTAGAGCACTTGGCACTCTACTATGGGAGGGCTTAAAGCCGTCCCGTGGCCTCAGCACGTGATTGCCAACTACGGTAGTTCAAACAAAAGTTCTGAGTAATGCCCCTTTCGCTTAAAAGAAACGTTGGATACATTAACTACATCTCGGCCAGAACTCAACGTAATTTTTTTAATTTATCAACTCCAACGACCTGCTAAAATAGACCGGTGTAAACGCTATTTTACTGCAAGCTGTAAGCCTTCTAATATAAAAAAATATCAAGACTAACAAAACGAAAGGTTGTGGCTACACCGCTGCACCGACTCTTTATTTGAGTCACTAAATACACGCACTCAGAAGAACAAAACAAAGCGATCATTCTGGGGCGTAATTGGTCAACGTCGCCGAAAATACATTCTCGGCGTTGCCTTATTCGGCAGCAGATTATAAGCCGAAAGAGCGCGCATCTTTCCAAAAATGTTCTCGAGCAATACGTAAAATACCGCAAAAGCGAGGAGCCCACGAAGAAACGACGCGAGAGCTCGGGAAAAAAAGAGGAAGAGGGGGAGAGAAAGTTAGGGAGGTTCTTTTTCGGGAATGTGTACAGTGCTGAAGCCCGGCAATCGTATTATAGCCGGGAGGAGTTCGCGTGCCTCCAAATCATCAGTGGCACCATAATGTGCCTTTGTTTTCTTTGTTTTTACGCAGCCACGCCATGACCACGTCATTCTAACAATTCCTGCTCGTAGACCAAGGAAAGAAAAGTGGGGTAAAAGAACTTTGGGAGACACATGTGTCAACGTATAGCCTGCAGATTACGTGTACGACGTATGTACAAAGCACACAGCTATGGATCAGGGCGCGATGGGATCTGACGACGAGATCTGTCACATGACCTTCAAGTTTGTAGACTCCCCTTGACCTTAAGCCTGCTACTCCTACAGCGTTCGCAGTTCTAACCGATATTAAGTGACAACATTGGGCGCTAAAACTGACGTGGAAACGATGGACTGTCGCGTCTTCTCTGCTACTACGTAAGCCCCTTTGTGCTTTGTTTTTTCAACATTAAAGCGTTTTACGCCAGGGTGCACCATAGCGCCTCTGGCGTATTTCTGTCACATATATGACTTCTAATATACGTACAAGCCAATTGTAAAGAAAAAATGAGAAGGCTCTGTCGCGAAGCGTCGAACCAGCGACCTCATAATCCGCAGTGCGTGGCGTTAACCGCTAAGCCCCATTTTTTTAAAGCCAGGTTTAGCTTAGTAAAGTATATGTATAGTATTGACAGAACAAGTTCAACTACTGCACTTGTGAATAACCTCTTCCCCGAACCCGTTTATCGAAAGCCATATTCGCTTTTGTGTGGTCACGATATATTATTTCGTGTACGTAAACTGTGCATATCTCCTTCAGCGAAAACATTTTTTCTTTCAACTGCACACTTCCACGCTGCCCGTGAAAACGTGGCTGGATGAAAAATCAATATATGTGCCCTGAACAGTGAATTGTAGACTCTGCAACCAACCTGAGACGATAGAGCACTGTTTTATTCATTGTCGTGACGCATTTTATTTTGGGTACATTCTAAAAAGAAGAACAAGAACTTCCAATCACAGCTTATGGTATTAGGTTCCTCCCATTCAAAAAGAGCCTGAGTGATAATATTCCATATGACCTATTTATGTTTTGGGGACTTTATTGATTATGGAAAAGTCGCATGATTGATAGACACGCCAAGCCACCACGTTGGACGAGATCCGTCATCCGAGAAGCAGCTGCTCAAGTGCGCAGTGTTGTTGAGACTTTTGACCCCGTTCCGGAGTGGCTTCCTCTTCTCGACGCTTGTGTGTGTTTTCCTGACTTCATATGAAGTATGCTGTGTGTACTTTACTGGTTCACTGGTGATGGTTTTACGCATTAAAGAAAAAAAAACACTGAACTCACGTTGTCAAGCTTGCCGACGGCAAGTCATTTATATACACCATATATACCGTTGTTTGGGAGTTCTCAGAGCTATGAAACATCAGCGCGTTATCGTCATCAGTGGCAATATGGAGCGAGCGGTTCGCGTTTGGTTGGCGTGCAGTAAGGGAAGTCTCCTCACGTGTTTTGATAGGCGCCGCCTCCACAAAGCGTGGTCTCTCCTACCCGCGCACTTATCAGACTCGTCCTTCGGGAAAGCACCAAGGTCAGTTCGCTTGCTGCCGCGGCCGCACGCTGCTCACGCACTAAGAAGTAAGAATTGTGACAGTTGTTCTCGCTTGTCCTGTGTATACTTCTGCGTTCGTTTCTTGCGTCTTTCTGTTTGCACGGCGCGCTTTAAGTGTAGACCTGGAACAGTTGTTTGTTCGCGCTCCTCTAGGGTATGCTCATTTTGTGCGACCTTTCTGCTTGAAGTGTGCGATGCAAGTTTCGGGTTGCTTGCCGTCCTTCGCCTGACATCGCAATTTGTTGCTGTAGCATTAATTCATTCGCCCTTGTGGCGAAACAACGCACATAAACGCTCAACTATACATCTGTGAAGGTACATTTCACTTTCGTGTTATACCAATTTCGAAAAATAGGAATCAGCCACGTTTTTTTTTTGTGGGTCCTGAGGCCACTTTTTTGCTATCGTATAGTATAACTTTTTCCTCACAAATTTCTCAGTACAAGCGTGTATACGCGTACATTCAGCGACTGCACCTGTCAACTCATCTGCGCTATTGAAAGAGACCATTCCACGTTAGAAACGTGCATAATTTTCTTTATTATTTACAAGTAATGAAACCAACCAAAAATTAAGCAAATTAAAGCATATGGGACATCGGACACGTGATTTGAAGGCTCGGGGTACGGATGCCCCCGCTGGAAAGGGCTATCTTTTGTCCACTTCACTTTCGTTCGAAGTCATTTATGCGAGAATCGTTGCAGTACATTTAAGAAATCACGAGTAACCCGCATGCCTTCCTTGGCTTAACTGCCTGTTGGTTTGATTAGTCGGGCTATCATCACGGCACCTGGCAACAAGTGCACGAAGGCCTGTCAGCTTCAGCACAGAATAAGGTCGAGTGCGCAACGCACGAACATCGTTGGTTTTCCTCTCGCTGGCACAGAGCCGGCACCGATGTGCATGCACCGGTGCAAGATACACAAATATGTGGCATGACAAGAACAAAAACACGACATTCATTCAGGCATTGCGGCTGGAGACCGGCCGTAACTTCAGCATAATGTTATCGTTTCCACTATGCACATGTCAATTTTTTCGCATATAACCCAGGCAAAAAAGAAGAAAAAAAGCGAAAAACAATAGTGGGGGTGCGGGTTGTATGCGGGAGTTATATGCATGTTTTTCGTTTTTTTATTTATGAAGAGCAAAAGTGAATAGTCTGGTTCATCTGCAGGGTCGGCTTATGTGTAAGAAGACACGGTGAGTATATGTGTGCACTGATCGACGGCCCCATCATAATGCTTGATTTTTTACTAAGTGGAAAAAGAAAACGCTTAAGAGAGGTTTGTAGGGAAAGTATAAAACGCTCATGCGACGTTTACTCGAACGACGTCGTTTTCCACGAGGCATAACGTCGTGCCACGGGGGGACTGCGCAGTTTCGCAGCGGAAACACGACTTCGTGCCCCGGCACACCTGTCGTTCGTGCTCCGAGAAAATTGAAGAAGCGCTTTGGAAAAAGCGGGGCCCTTTCTTACGGCCAGGAGGATGCAGGAACGGAATGCGTATGATCTCGCGTTTGGAATGCGGCGCAGGAATTTTAACAGTTCTGGAAACAATCTACTCCCCCAAGGCCGCATAGGAGTTTGCCAGGAAATGTCACGGTATTGATGTGCCCGCGGGTGATTTGAATAACGTTTAATGTAGTTCTATCCGTAAGCACATTTTTGTTCGGTATACGTTGCGTCACTTCGAACTATACTTGGTGTTTCGCCGAATATTAGAAAATAGCCGTGTTTATGCAACATCCTCCACTTCCTTTACGTATAGACATCCTTAATTGTTGTAGCACGTGAATCAAAACACCCTTTTTAGCAGCCATCCTGTCCACACTGTTAAGGAATAGTCTCTGCGACAAGCTGATTTACAACTTTTTGGGTGCTTTCGCGCAAAATAACAGAATGGTACACATTTACGCCTTCAAAATGCAGCCTCTGCGACAGGGCCATTTACACCCTTTTTGTGCAAACACAGAGAAAGGTAATTATTTACGCATCAAGGTATAGCCTCAGCGACAAGCCCATTCACAAAATTCCAGCGTAAAATTTTTCGTGCAGCCGTGAGAGCTTAGCTTTGCTCAAACATCCATTGCTCAGCTAAAACATCCAAGACCTGCTACAAGTGATGAAGTGAGCCGAAGACAGGGCGCAGGGACTCCTGGCTGCCATCTAAGGAAGAGTAGACAACGCCTCTTACACTTGCCATTTCGAACAAAGAGTTGATTCTCTCTCTCTCTCTCTCTCTCTCTCTCTCGTACAAGAACTAAGAAGAATACAAGGAGGCGGGGGACTGGGATCGCGCTCAATGATAACGCACCACGACTTGTCAATTTCTGTCACTGTGGCTCACTGGGGCCCAACACTTACGCGGGACCGCAATTTAAGGCTCATCAAATCACCAGATTATCAGAATCAAGTCCAGGCTATCCAGTATGCCCACTTGAGGGCCGAGAGGCCTGACCTCTCGGTCCCGTCATGGGAATAGCCAGTCTGGTACATTCGTGTCGTGTAAACGATAGACAATAGAGTTTTGAAGAAGGCAGGCCAGGTAACGTAAATTCATTATGTGATAGTGCTGCAGATGGCAGGCTTACACACAGATTCCCAGGAATTGGGGACACCTAGACCTGGCGCCATCTCTCGGAAGCAGGAACGGCGGTCTGCCACAACTGAATGGAAAATAGGTGAGAAAAATCATATCTCTTGAAAAAGGCCAGTTATAGTAGAAGAGACCCACTGGTAAATTGTGGTAAAACTACAGTATTGCAATACAAAGCAAGTGGCTTACCAGGACAATTCAACACCACCCGTAGAAACACATGAGATCCCATTGTTAAATATCAAACGCTATTTGAAACCGGGCGGTTTGTAGTGCGACACTGTAACGTTGCCAGACAGGTTAAATAAGTATCTGTTGTATAAAACTGGGAGTCGTTTTGATAACTAGTTTTTCTCGTCAGATATGATTTTTCTCGCCTTTTTTTTTCATTCATTTTGGGCAGGCGGGTGGTGTGACCAACGAGAAATGGCGCTACATGCAGTTGTTTCTAAATCCTGGTTACGTTTATCTGAAATGTTCTGTTTTCAGCCTCTTCCATATGACTTGTGAGCTTTTTATGACAACTAAAGATAATAACGCATCATTTGAAATGGTGGACACCCCCATAGGCCTTAATAAATCCTACGATAACTTCAAAAATTTCCTGTTGACAACTTGTTCTGAAGACTGCGTTTAGCTTGTCAAAGAAGCGCACTTGAACGGATGGACTGATGACATGAGCAGGAAAAAAAAATAACAGTATATCCACGGAGTGCATGATGATGAGTGGGACGAAGCATCCGTCAGTCCATCTGCGCTGCCGTCCGTCCGTTCGTTCTTGCTTCCGTCCGTCCGTGCGTCCAACTGCGCAACCGTCCACCCGTCCGTTCGTGCGTCTGTCCATCCGCGCGCCCGTGCATTCGTCCGTTCATCCATGCGTCCATCCGTCCGTCCGTCAGACATTCTAAGGACTAAACGAGAGGTGGCACGGCCTGGCTACATGAGCGGTAAGCGCGCACTCTCTTACGGCCTGCGCTTCGTGTCAACTTCCCACCTTTCACCGCCTCTAGTTCATGGAACTGCGATCCAACACTCGCCAAACCTTGCTAGAACGAAGGAGGTTACGCCGAGCGAGTTCAACGTGGCAACCAGATAGTGCTCAAAGTGCGACCTTTTGATACTAATTTTTTTTTAGTAAGCATCAAATTCAAGGCCAATTTTATTGCAGATTAAGTCACCGGTACTCTTCTCTGCAGGTTATTTAGTCAGAAACAACATTCTTTTTATTTATGATTAACGTGCCTGAGTTTCTTCCTCAATTCAAATGAGTGCGGGCGTGCCTCTCCTGTAGTCCGGCTGTGTAGGTGGCTGCGTACTACAACTACGCACTACTACTACTACTACTACTACTACTACTACTACTACTACTACTACTACTACTACGACTACTACTACATACATCGCGGACGCACGACCCACGACTTAAGGAGCTTCGCCCCTAAAAAGAGCAACGCACAAGCTTCGTTCGCCTAAGACAGCTCGTAGGCGAAACCCTTTCTTTACTTCTAAGTCATTGTGTTGATCCTACACCACCACCCCCTGAAGGCTCTCTACACCTAACGCGCTATTTCATTGCCTCCGAGATTGGCCAAGCTTTGCCCAAGCAAGAACTTCACGTGATGACGTCACCATGTGAAGTTACTTCATGTCGCGGGGACGACAACATGACGTCATCACGCAATAACCATTTTGTTTCATCACTCGTATTGACGCCGCCGATGCGGGACGTTGGTCAGTTTTTGGCGAAGCATCTAGAGGCCTGATCACTCGCACACGTTGCAGCGTGTCAGCCCGAAGTGGATTTCAAGCAAGCGGTTGTGTCATCCGCGACCTCCTGGTGCGATTTCCTGGTGCCGTGTAGCTCTCGCCGATCGGTGGACCATCCTCGAACTCCTTCGACCATGTCCCCGATCTTTCCCATCTCTTCTCTCTTCTTTCTGCCTCTCCTGTGCGGCGAATGCCTCCCTTTCTTTATCTTTCTACTATTCTTTTCATCCCCTTCCTCCCTCCACAACAAGGAGCTAGGCCGTGTCTCCAAATTAGGCAGACAGAACATAGCTTCTTTTTCCTTTCCTTCAAGAACCACCCACTACGCGCGAGGCCGCAGAGCTTCACGTCAAAAATCCAAGTGCTGAAACGCTGAAAGGCTTACGTGTGGTCACTCCTGAGGGCAAACTTAGAAAAAAAAAATTGGCAGATTCCTCGTACAGTGGGAGTCGATAATACGCGAAGCACGAAGAAGAAATGTTGATATGTCACTTTAATATTAACACAACGTTTCGAGGTGGAGGTGAATGATGCCGTACATGACTTCCGTGCCATGATTCACATGTTTAAATGCGTCGTTTGCCTTCGTCATTTATTCACGTCACCTGATACAAGTTTAGTACATGTGGAGCTAGAGAAACGGCCGTGAGCACGCTATGAGCGTGGTATGTTGTCATGTTCTCACATGACATGCGTGTCAGGGTTATCGTGTTTGCACCAGTCTTATATTTCATCACCCATTGACGTCACGTAACCCCAAATTTGGTGCATGTGAAACTAGCAAAATGGCCGCGAGCGCATCATGAAGGGCCCATTATACTTCAATGTAGCGTTGACACCCGCACACGCTGGGCACAGCGACGCTACGTTAGCGAAGCGCGAGCACTCTATAGTCTGACGCCAGGGGCGACCAGCGTCCGTCGGCGCGGCCCGACGGTAACCAGCGCGAAATGCGACATGCTACATTACGCGCCGATGCGTTACCCAGACAACACTGCGTGTCCCTCTTTTCGAGACGGAGAGACGCCGGACGTGCTGAAACGCGCATGCGTCATAGCAACGCAGCGCGGTACGCGCCTGCGAGTATATGGCAGTACCGGCGCCTGGCGTGGCAACGCCGGCGTGACGCGACGAAATGAACGCCGGCGAGCACGCGCACCGCGTCACGTCGAAATGTATTGGCGCCTTGACTGTGGCATGTAGTCATGTTCGCGCATGACACGCATCTCATGATTATCATGTACGCAACAGTCACATACCTTCGTCATCCATTGTCGTCCCGTAATACCAAATTTGACATTGTGAAGCTAGCGAAACGGCCGTGAGCGCATCATCAGTATGACATGTAGTCATGTTACATGACGCATGTCGTAATTATCATGTTTGGATGTGTCATTTACCTATGTCGTCCGTTCGCGTCGCGTAATACCGAGTTTGGTACATGTGAAGCTAGCGAAACAGCCGCGAGTGCATCATGAGCGTGACATGTAGTAATGTTGTTACATGACACGCATCTCATGTTTATCATGTATGTACCAGTATCGTCATTTATTCACGTCCCGTAATACCAAATTTGGTATAAGTGAAGCTAGCGAAACGGCCGCCAGCACATTATGAGCGTGGCATGTAGTCATGTTGTTACATGACACGCCTGTCATAATTTTCACGTTAGGGTCTGTCACTTGTGTTCGCCATGCAATCATGCCACACCATACCAGCTTTGCAACATGCTATGTGAACGAAACCACCGCAAGAGCTGCAGGACCATGAAATGTAAATCATGACATTCATGACAGATATGTCATGATTTTGATGTTATGACTAGTCAAATATGTTCTTCATACAGTCATGCTGTGCCATACCAAGTTTTGTATCGATACCATTATCGAAACGGCCAGGAGAGCTAGAAGTCGTAGGCGGATAGATAGATAGATAGATAGATAGATAGATAGATAGATAGATAGATAGATAGATAGATAGATAGATAGATAGATAGATAGATAGATAGATAGATAGATAGATAGATAGATAGATAGATAGATAGATAGATAGATAGATAGATAATAGATAGATAGATAGATAGATAGATAGATAGATAGATAGATAGATAGATAGATAGATAGATAGATAGATAGATAGATAGATAGATAGATAGATAGATAGATAGATAGATAGATAGATAGATAGATAGATAGACAGATAGATAGATAGATAGATAGATAGATACGCTCAAGGTCGCCGAAGTTAGCTAAGAAATGCTTCGCACTTTAAAAAGAAGAAAAATTATCGCACAATGGAAGCCTGAAGAGTTTTCACTGTGTAGCACAGCTCATAGGCTCCCTATATTGTTCATTGCGCTCTATTTTTCAGTTTAGAAGGCAATTCTTCCACATGTTTTATTTTTTTTGTAAGCTGTTACGCTTTCATTGGAACATGCCCACTTAAATTCAAAGAAACATATTACCGCTATTCTAGATAGCAGCTATACGTGGCAATCGTCTACCTTCCGGAAAAGTTGCACTGGTAATGTTGGGGATTGTGGGTTCGATATCCGACCAGGGCGGTCGCATTTCGGAAGAGGCGGAATGGATGAGATCCGTGTACTATGCACGTTAAACAACAACAGATAGCCGAAATTTCCGGAGTCCTTCACCACGGCGCCCTCGTTATGTGCGATGTAAAATCTCAGATATATTTATATATACCCGCTTACGTCACAACTTTAACGCCACTCGATATGACGCACTACAGCGACGTCTTCGATGCACGCCAAAATGCAAAAGCCCCAGTGTCACGCTTACCGAGACGTCAATGCAAGCGCACGAACTGACAGAGAGAGAGAGATAAAGATGCAAGGAAAGGCAGGGAGGTTAACCAGACGCACATCCGGTTTGCTACCCTGCACTGGGGAAGGGATAAAGGGGGGGGGGAAGAGGTTGCAGAAAGATGAGAAGGTACACACGATCACGAGCACACTCGGGGAGCACACACAGTCTACAGGCGGTCGCTCAAGTTTGTTGACTTTAGGTAAAGTAGCAGTGCTTTAGTCGCTTTCTGCGCAACTGAGGCAGATGCCCAAGGTCCTAGTATCTTCTGCACACAAAATGGTCCGGGGTCAAGTTGATTCAAAACCATCCGGAGCTGGCATTGCTGTGTGTCGTAGCAAGCGCAGCTGCACAGGACGTACGAACGGACAGCGATTCCGGTACTTCATATGGGCTCGCAGACCTGCCGCTTATCGGCCCGGCATACACCATACATTCCGTACGCAGTGGACGCGAAAGGGTCGCAGCTGAGCGAGTCGCGAACAATGACCCGCGTTCCATAATGCCGCGCAACGTTCCGTGTAATAGGTGTGCATAATATATACAGACGTGGGAGACAGGTTCGAACACGTGGACAAGGTGCCCGCACTTCTTACGCTGACCCCTGCAGTATATGGCGTACAACGAGGCGCGACGCGAGTTTCCACACGCCGCGTCCGCTTACGCGCCCTGACAACTACACACAGACGCAGTAGCGCGAGGAGAGAGAAAGAGAGAAAGAGATAGAGAGAGAGAGAGAGAGACAGAGAGAGAGCGACAATGCATCCGATGGTATGGCCCCGTACTAAAGCCGGTTCAACGACCGCTAAGATCCTGCGCCGGCGCTGGCCCGGCTTTTAGCCACACTGCCTCTTCGCTTACGGGTAGAGTGTCGGAGCCATAGGTTTGTACAAGAGACCACGTGACATCACTTTTCGTTTGTGTGTCTATGGGGGGGGGGGGCTGCTTGTGCGTGCACGTGCATGCGTGCGTGTTTTTCGTTTTTATGCACACATAACAATGTACTGTATATACCGAAAGTTGCTGTTTCTTTTTTTATTATTTTTCCCGGACCCAATGGAATTTCGTCTCTCGCGTTACCATCGCGGTCACATTACAGGCGAGTAAATGCGGTGTATATGTGCATTCGCATGCCTTTCTTATACTTTCTCTCTCTCCCTCTCTCTCTTTCACACACACACACATACACACACACACACACACACACACACGTGCGTGTGTTCGCGACGTGTTTGCGCTGTACGCGCGTACGTACGTCGCTAAGTCTATTATTTGTAGTTTGCGTTTGCGCGTGTGTTTTACGACAGGCAGGTTGGGCGATCTCTCCCAGATTAGCACAACCGTGGAGGGAGCGCATAGCTGATCCCACACGCCAGAAGAGCATGGCCGTTATTTTCGCACCGGCTTTTTCCAGATCAGAAGTAAAAGCACACTGCCCATCACTCAAGGTTTTCTTTATTTTTTTTTGCATCTCTGTCACAGCGTGTCAGCCACCATGGTCTCTGAAATGACAGGTTCTTTTTTTTTTCCTCGGGGAATCACGTCGGGATTGGGCTGTGGTCCGGAGACACCGTTCCGGAAACGCCCTGGACAAATAAGGCTCCGGCGTCGGCGTTGGATGTGTATACGGTTACACTCTCCGTCGGAGGCGACGGCGTTGGATGTGTATACGGTTACACTCTCCTCCGCGAGAGGTGCAGCACTTCAGAAATACCGTTGCCACACACGCTTCACCCCCATTTAAACCACAGATTGGTTAGGGCACAATTCGAAGCTTACTGCGGTGGATGTCAGCTGGAGCTTCGCGTGTGCCGTGTGTGTTCGCCTTTCTTGCCACAAACGGTCTTTCGCAGCACGCAGCAATATATAAACATATGCGTATCAGCCCTGGGGGGGGGGGGGGGATGGGGTCAAATTCCCTCACTGAGAGAAGTTGGGGGAGCTGATCCCCCCCCCCACTTTCGACCTTTCGACAGTAATCACTCTGGCTGCACACTAAGGAAACCAACAAGTAAGGCGAAGTTTTTCGTCAGAACAGTTATCACTCAATTATGTTCTAACGGGACAATGAAATTGTTACGAGGCTACGTGAAGTTTTGCCAGCATTGCCTATATATATATATATATATATATATATATATATGTGTGTGTGTGTGTGTGTGTGTGTGTGTGTGTGTGTGTGTGTGTGTGTGTGTGTGTGTTTGCCGAACGCGTTGGCAAGTGAAACCCCGCTAATAAGGAAAGGACTGTGAATGTCCACTTTTTGAGCGGTTTCGCACTGACAAGGGACGACGCTACGCAAAGACGTGGACGAGCCAAAGCGGCCCAGCCCACGTGACATACAATGATGATCACTACAATGGTTTGGTCATACAGATGAAGATGATATAGTCAGCGCTAACTATATATATATATATATATATATATATATTTGTATAGGGAAGAAGACGCACGTACGAAGTGATATTATTGACGTTTCGGCCGTGGGTTCGGCCTTGATCAGAATACAGTTTATGGCACGAGTGCTGTTTATATACATGTGCATATCAATAAGATGCAAATTCTATATATATATATATATATATATATATATATATATATATATATATATATATATATATATATATATATATATATATATATATGCCCATATATCGCCTATCATGCCGGTTTTCATATTTGCATCTTATTGATATGCACATGTATATAAACAGCACTCGTGCCATAAACCGTATTCTGATGAAGGCCGGAACCACGGCCGAAACGTCAATAAAATCACTTCGTACGTGCGTCTTCTATCCTATACGAATATATATATATATATATATATATATATATATATATATATATATATATATATATATATATATATATATATATATATATATATATATATATATATATATATATCGGCTGACCAGTCAGGTGTCGGGTAGGTTTACCCCCTACTCGCGAAAGAGATGGTGTGCCTCTATATATTGGAAAATGCCCTTTTGTTTTTATGCACCACTATCACGGAGAAGACCTCGTAAACGACCTTAACACTGAATTCAGCGGACGCTTTAGCTCCAGATTCAACAACCCGAGCGGAGCGCCAGCCTATAGCACAATTGAATCCCATTTAACGACCCCAAAAGACGTTCTCGCTTACCAACTGAGCACACGACAAAAATATAGTGGCCCTCGCAAATCGCTTGAAGGGGAAGACGCCACGGATCTGCGCGAGATGCAGACGGGGGTCTTTTTCAAATTTATCGAGGCTCAGCAAAATATATCGTATACGTTGTGCCGTGACACGGTTGTCCACGGTGTGACGGTTCGGCAATTTTATATCGCATCTCTTAGGTGTGTGACCCAAAGCCAGAGGATTTGAAATGTTTTTCAGGAAACACCACTGTTGGAAATTCGGAGCAGTGGAAGGCACAACTGGCCTGCTCTGACCCAGAGGTGCAATTAGTGTTTCTGAGTCGACTTAGGCGAGTGGCGCAAACCAGTGGGGCCCTAGACTCAATTGGGGCCTCTAACAGCATGCTCCTGAGTACCTCCTTTCTACCCCTTCCCTCAAAAATAAAGTTTTGTTGTTGTTCTTCTTCTAGAAGAGAATACACTTTAGTACGACGTTCTGGTGGGTAAGTCGGTTCATTGATGTACTTAACATGCACGAAGTGACCTGTACACTATAAAACGCAATCATACCACGAGCGTGGTGTTCCGCGTGTCTTTCTATGCTCGTTTCCTGGTAATTTAGTGCAGTTTAAAAACGCATTACACATTATACGTCTGAATGTGCGCACAGCTCTATAATACGCGCATAAGCATAATAACCACGAAAGAAAGAGAGAGAGAAAGAAATGAAAAAAAATAGCACGGACCACGCGCCACAGGGAAAAACATCGCGGTCGTAAAATGACGTTTTAATGTCACCATTGGAGCACAAACAAAGAGCGTTATAGGGTCGTCGAGCGTCTAAAGCCCCGCAAATTGCTGCTTTGATGGTCAGTAAAGCTAACACGCCAGCGTAATGGTGCTTTCGAATGAATGGCCGCCATAACCATTGTCCATCTCTCCCTCTACACGTCCCTCTGTCACCCTCGCTGATTCCATGCGCGCAAACACAAAACAAAAGTGAAGGAATGCTTGCAGAGACGAGCAAGCGGACTCATGGTTTATTAACCGCATTCGCCCGTGTACTGGCTGCTCGACATGGCCTATCGACTACAAGACGGCCGAGAGCCCACGTGGAGCCGTAATCGGATAACCGAAACTAGGGCAGGGGGAGGTGGGGTCAGTGCGGGGTCCGCATTCGACCCGTTCTACCCTGATTCTGTACAATACACTGTACATACATAGCGTGCAGCGCTGCGGAAGCTGCGCTACAAGTTGCCTTATCGCGTCGTGAACCTCCTCCGGGCGCCTAGTTGCTATAGCCTTCGTAGTTGTTACGAAACGCACGTTCGTCTTAAGGAAACACTGAAGAGAAAGAAAACTATTTTATTTTTTATTTTTTTGGATAAGTGAAGTACTTTTTCACAGTATGAATATCCCGACCTTGCTGCGAGAACACGTTTGGTGAGCGAGAAAAAGCGAGAACAAAAAAGTGCTCGTGGAGACCCCTTCTTGAGGTTTCCGCACCAAACGTGGTGACGATGATATATTTTTATGGCGTCTACTAGCTCCTACGTAGCTCCTAATCAATAAAAATGCAGATAGTTGTCTTCTGAGCGGGCCAGAGGCTGAGCATGACAAGTTCCAGAAAATATCATCCAGCCAACAGTCGCCAAAGTACGAAAAATAAACTGGATTCTGTGATGATGTCAAGTATGGAGATTTCAGCACCAAACTTTAAGAAAAAATGTGACTTTGACCTTGATCTTCTTTAGTAATAAACTTGTCATGGTGAGATTAGTGACGTTAGGGTTTTCAAACTACAGTTTATGAAGATGAATGATAATTGTTGGGGGTTAACGTGCCAAAACCACAGTATCGTTATCAAGGATGCCGTACTGGAGGGCTCCGGAATTTCGACCACTTATTTCAGCGAGCATCTAAATCAAAGCACCGTGGTCCTCAAGCATTGTACTTTATCAATCTAAACAGATCCACCGCTTCCCTTTATCGTCCCTTTGAACGACGAGTTAACAGCCCGTCTACTGCAGCCTGTCCATATTCAAGCTGTAAACATTTTATTTACTACTCTCAGCCTAAAAGAAATAACTCCTAAAAGCACCAAACTACCAGTTGATGCGATAGCAGCAACCGCAAGACGTCACACTACAGCCTCCGCAGCGCTGATCGCTATTTATATGTGGCACAGTGCATGCAGTGCAAGGAATCTTTGAGTCGAGACCACGTCCTCGGAGTTACCAGTCCCAACACTGCGGCTGACAAGCGAGCCAGTGCCATGCAGTGACGCACTCTCCTTCGGACCTCCACGAGTGCATTCGATCTCGGAACGTACATGAATAAACAATAAACGAGCGATTGCTCCTCGGAGTTTGAGCTATATTGCTCCTTTATGTCTTCTGCGACGGTCTCCACTTTTTATTTTGTGCGCGAAAAGCGCTTGCATTGATGGCAGGATCGTGACACCGACTTTGCCATTGCGTGCAGCGATCGCGGCATAGTATGCGTTGTATGCCTTGCATTCATTTGTGAGCGTAGGAAAGGAGAAAGATAAGCACAAACAAAACCAGTGGCTGGTCTACGGGCACGTGCTTTCGTGGAGTGGCTATGACAGCGAATGGATTTGGGCCGAACGCTGCGGGCAGAACGCACAGTTTGATATTCTTTTGCGGGTCAAAACGTTCGATTAAGGGCAGAACTACAAAAAAGCAGCAGCCCGTGGGCGATCGTGAGCCGTGAAGACGACGAAATGGATTTCGAGGCATGAAGAGGAGAAAAAAAAAGTGGCGAAAACCAGCGCGCGACCACACGAAACAACCCATACTTTAAACGCACACTTTTTGGTCAGTCGGTCGGTCGGTAGGTTATTTGGTTTTGTTTGTTTGTTTGTTTGTTTGTTTGTTTGTTGTTTGTTTGTTTGTTTTATTGATTGATTGATTGATTGATTTGAATACTGAAGGTAGCTTATGGCATCTGTTTGAAACTATGTTAGCGTGAGGAGACTCAATCTTTTCTACGCGTCTCGATTACATAGTTGTTCCCGATACGTTGGAAAACAGATTTAATCGTTGTGGTGTTGAGTTTGTTGTTGTTTTCATCTCTACGCTCGTAAGGGTGCCGACAGATCTATACCTTGCGCAGGCATTGGATATGTATACGGTTACACCTATACTTTCCTTTGCTCCCTTAAACTTTCTTTTGCTCGCCTATACTGTTAGCTCACCATAGAGAGCTAATACAGTACAGCCGAGCAAAGGAAATCTAAACCTAAAACCCACGCTTACGTCAGAAAAAAAAATGGAAGAGGAAACGTAACAAGGTTAAAGCAGATGACCACCCGGTAGGTTACTCTCTACGTCTAAGGGAATGGTAGAAAAGATGAGGAAATGGCAGATGGCTCACGCACATAAACGAGCAAGGTCACCGACGTTCATGCATGTCCCGATGATAAAGCAACCAGCGACAATAAAACGCACTAGGGCTTTGAAAGCAACGCGGACTTGCGTAACTCGTATTTTGATAATTCATTTCGAATCAAGGGTTAGCGTACAGACAAACAGCGGCGTTTCGCTGGTAATATGTATGTCGTGGTTTTAATGTCGAGTATAAAAGAGTTGAACATCTACATGCTGAGCATGCAGAATGCGAAACTTCGCTACCGCTTAAGTTAATTTGACCAGGAAGAGATGGAAGAAAGTGTTCAGTCAGTTTCCGACATTTTAGCACCAAAACCTTGATATGACTATAGAGCGTGCAAACCTAGTCAAGTTCATGTCACATAACTGAATATATGAACAGCGCAACTTGATGATGATATGTGTGGTTTAACGTCCCGAAACCACCATATGATTATGAGAGACGCCGTATAGTGGAGGGCTCCGGAAATTTCTACCACCTAGGGTTCTTGAACAGCGCAACTTGAAAGTATAGTTAGAGTGTAACTATACGGAAGCAAAGATACAAGGAAGGAAAGAGCGCTGGCTTTCATCAATTGTTGAAAGTCGGCGCTTGTCCTTTCTTGTATCTTTGCTTCCGTAGTTACACTGTAACTACTTTTTAGCTACGCTGGTCATATATTTCGTTATGATTATGAAGCGAGTACAAAAGAGGTGAATATCTACATGCTGAGCATGCAGAATGCGAAACTTCGCTACCGCTTAAGTTAATTTGACCAGGAAGAGATGGAAGAAAGTGTTCAGTCAGTTTCCGACATTTTAGCACCAAAACCTTGATATGACTATAGAGCGTGCAAACCTAGTCAAGTTCATGTCACATAACTGAATATATGAACAGCGCAACTTGATGATGATATGTGTGGTTTAACGTCCCGAAACCACCATATGATTATGAGAGACGCCGTATAGTGGAGGGCTCCGGAAATTTCTACCACCTAGGGTTCTTGAACAGCGCAACTTGAAAGTATAGTTAGAGTGTAACTATACGGAAGCAAAGATACAAGGAAGGAAAGAGCGCTGACTTTCAACAATTGTTGATCAGCGCTCTTTCCTTTCTTGTATCTTCGCTTCCGTAGTTACACTGTAACTATACTTCTAAGTAGCGCTGTTCGTATATTCAATTATAATTATGAAGCCCGCCGTATTGGAGGGCACCGGAAATTTCGATCACCTGCGGTTTCATTGAAGAAAAAATGGTTTAATGAAAACTGAGAGGACGAGCTGTATTGCTCACCATTACGTCACCGACAACTATTTGATCCATTTGACCTCACGATCCACATCAGTGCACGTGCTTTGACTTTCTCACTTAGATATACGTCATATAGCTGGCTACACGACAAAGCGTGTCGTGGAAGATGCTTTCTCTGTGCGGCCGGTTTGACCTGCAGGGTTGTCATCGCGAGCGCTTATTCATCCTTTATAGGAACGGCGGATACCACGTATTCCACGGTCTCTGGTCTCGAAGACAGAACGACTTACCCTCTGACTTCTCTTCATTTAAACGTCTTCTGGAGTGTGATGCCAATCTCTTGGCATCGCCCCCACGCACAGAACATTAAACCAAGTACCTCTATAACGGCCCACCCCCGAAAATTACACGCCAAGCCAGTGATGTTTGACACCCCCCCCCCCCCTTTCCTGTCAATGCTAGAGTGAATTTCGTGAGAGTGAATTCCCCGCTCCTCACGAATGTTGTTGGTATTGAATGTGTACATACATAACACACATTAAATACACAGGATTATATGTAAAGCGTACTTTTATATCTCCCTTTGCCCCAACCCCCCCCCCCCCCCCGCATAAAAAATCTAGCTGCGGCGCCCCTGGCAAATGCTTCCCACTCTAAGTATCCTTCTTTATTTCTTTTCCTTTTACCGTCATTGACTTGGTCTTTGTGACGGCCGTGCAGACACGACCCCCTTCCGCGATTGCAGCCCGATCAATTGTGTCCGGCCCGGCCATCGAGGTAGCGCGGGTGCCCCGGCCTAGTGGTCAGTGTCGTCACGGGCTGTGACGCCGCCCGCCCCGATGCCAAGGTACGCTCGCTGTCTCGATGTGTGTGGCAACCTTGAATTGGTGCCGCCAACTTGCACGGCTGACTGCGCCGTGATGGATATCGGAGCCAGGACAGCCCGGACACGAACTGCGGGTGACCCTGATACCCTGTCTCACCTATACACCCCTAAGAAGAAAGGAGACAGAAAGTAGTAACTGATACATTTACTACCCCATCGACACGTTTAGTACATTTCGCTGACGCTTTCATCTTTAAAGGCAGTAAATGTTGCCGTTATTACTTAGCCTGTCAGACTTAGTAGAGGTTATTGCTTGCGTACGTGACGAGTTAGCTAACGTTACTAAAATACTTACGTCAGGTGTGGTATGCTCTGCCGTTAATGTAACAGTATTGGATGAATGACCTTTATTTGAAGTCCGGCAGTTTCTTCCTGGCGAAGTGGACGAAGAAAGGATTAATTCCTGTCCCTTCCCGCCCTTCGTGGAGTATGCATTATGAAAATTTTTGCATGGCCGCAAGTTTTATCACTAAGCTGGAATCAAAGCTGGAATCAAAGGCGCAGGTTTGGCTAGGGAATTATACAAATCCGTATGCAGTGGAGCTATTTCATAAGATCGCCGTAACTCCATTTATTGATATGTAGGGTTTAACGTCCCAAAACCACCGTATGCTTTGCTTATGAGTGACGCCGTATAGTGGAGGACTCCGGAAATGGCGAACACCTGGGGTTCTTTAACGTGCACCCAAATCTGAGCCCACGAGACTACAGCATTTCCGCCTCCATCGGAAATGCAGCCGCCGCAGCCGGGATTCAATCCCGCGACCTGCGGGCCAGCAGCCGAGTACCTTACCCACTAGACCACCACGGCGGGACGAGATCGCCGTAATTTGTATGTCGGAAATTATCATCAGCATCAACCGGCACGCACTGTCAGTCTTCATTTTCTTCATCCGCTTCATCTGCAACCGCGGAGCATTGGTTATGGGGCTCGCATGATGACCAGAATGTCACGAATACTCCTGTCAGATGGTAAATCTAACACAATTTACAGCGAACAACCTTAAGCAGACCTAATGACATTTTACCGGCGTGCTGTCACACGACGAAAACAAATGTCATTTTGAAATGATGACCATGACCTCATATAGCCTTCCTGAGCCGGGGATCTTGGGAGAAATAAAAATACGCTAAAACTTGCGTGCACCGTACGTGCATCCACAAAACTAATTTTTATCGACAGAAAGGTGCTCCTAGAATACAAACGCAGCCGTTTGACACAACTTGCCACGGCTGCACGGCACATTCGAAAAACCAACATGGCCGACGACATGCGCGACGGGCGCGAGTACAGTCAGCTGAAGCGAGGAGCACGACTGACTTCCCGACCGCATAAATGAGACGGCGGCAGTGATTTCGTGCAGTTACCGCTTTGGTCACCACAACACGTGCAATCGAACGATCAACATCCTCGTTACAGGCAACGACAACAGAGCGAAAATCAAACATATGGTCGGCATCCAGCCGCTGTAGTTGAGAGTAGCTTTTTTTTCACTTTTAGAAACTTTCGCGTGTGCTGCTATGTAATCAAACCTACTAAGCTGATCTAGCAAAGAACAAGATATGTACAAATGTTAAAATTTACGTGTGCATAAGTTAACAGTCGTCTCAATATAAGTCCTTAGCGTCGAGACGATACTCATTCAGTCCGAAATCGAATGCGAATGTCCTTCGGGAACTCATTCGAGAGAAAATGTAATTTTCGTCAAGTGGCATTAGTTTCCTCGTGTGACAGCAAACAAATGACATTACAAACGAATGGCATTTGCTGTAAATGACATTAAATTTGACGTGTGACAGGGTCATAACATAAAGGCCACGGCGGTCACATTTCGATGGAGGCGAAATACTGATGTACTGTGCGATGTGTGGGCGCATAAAAGACCACCAAATGATTGAAATTTCCAGATCACTCCTCTACAGCGTGTTTCATAATCAAATCGTGGGTTTAGGATGTAGAACGCAAGATATTATTTATTATTCATCGTCATACTTCGCTATCAGAACAGGTGACGCTTGCAGCCTTCCAGTAGTACGCGAGAGATTATACCAGCTCGTGAATAACATCACATGCTACGCGACGCCAACAGGCAGCACTGGCTGTCGTGGTTACTAGCGGCGCTAACACTTCCCGGTTTAAAACTAAAGTGGTCAGGGAGATCATGCACCGCGGCTGTAGCTCAGTTCGTAGAGGATCAGACGCGCTATATATTCGAAGGTCGCAGGTTCGGTTCCTGTCGGCGGAAAGTTATCTCTTCGTCCACTCTACTTTCTTTGTATACGTTACAGTTATAGTATACCAATAACATCCCCTATACTTTGATTGCCATAATCGTCTGTTAATTCGCACTGATATTGTAACTTTGTAGTTAATAGCTGCACTTACTACATAAGTAGTAAAAGTTGTGACAAGCCCTTATGTCACAAAAGTCGCTTAGTCTTAGCATTTCTTACACATAATTTCCTAAGGTATATGCCACGAAAAGGGATTTTTCCACTGGCTTCAAGGGCGAGTATGCTGTAATTCGTCTCTAAGAAATGGTGTGTCGTGAGCGTACAACTTTGTGTGAATTGGCATGAGCTGCAGGAATATGAAACCTCTATGTCCCAACATGGCCAAACCATATGAGAACTGTTGCAGCTGTGAACTTGTGTAATTTCAAAACTGCTTGCACAGGAAGGCGATCGAGTTTTTTTTTTTTGTTTGTGATCGAATTTTTTCACCGGCCTCAAGGATGAACGTACAATAAATCTTCTCAAGAAATGCTGTGCCATAGGCGTGCGTGCAGCATTTAAGTGTGTGTTACAGCGTTAGGCGTGGGAACCATGATACATCTACGTCCTAATATGACTGAACAGCATGAGTGGTATAATGGCTCTTGTCTTGTGCAATATTCAAACTGTTCGCCCGCAGAATATTAACGACGGAATGTAACACTGGAGTTACGTGTCAGACCATGCGCTTCCGTCTTGTATATAATGAAACTGCTCGCCAGGAAGGCGACCGAAAAAAGAGTCCGAAGCACAGGACGTTTTTTTCCGGGCTACGCGCTATAGATCATGTACCTACGTGACTGGCGTTTTGTGTGTGAGATGATTGTTCGCCGTGTGAAGGTCACCTAAAGGGAAGTATGAACCGCAGAAGCATCCAGTACGCGCGTGACCATTTCAAGGATGCATCGAAACTACGGTGTAAGGTATAGACCGGTGCCCAGAGACGCGTACAAAAACGACCCGATCACATTATTCGACAGTCTGCTGGACTCCGGAGAAGAGACGCTGGCCAACTCCCGGGACAGAGGGTAGGGAACAGCACGTCCGGAAACCCAACACCCTTCGTCTTCGTGGAGCCACCTCCGACCCGTCTCGCCGCACCTCATGAGTCGCTTATGAACGGCGCCGGTGTTGAAGGACTCCGCTGCGCCCAGTTAATCATGCCATTCACTTGAACTTGGTGAACTGCGAACTCTAATTAGTAGCTTAACTCTTGCTATTTGGCCATCCGTTCCATATTGATATTTGTCCTCACACTGCATCGTAACTTCCATGCATGATGCACTTCTCTGGAATAATGGCTGAATGTACAACTATAGTTCACCTTTGTTTTGAAACTAACGGTACTCTTCGAAATGTGTTCATCTCTGTTTAAGCGCATTATTAATGATTTTTGTTCTTCGTAAAAGGCGCTTGACCCCTTCATATCGACGATTGCCGCAGCGATACACCAGAGGCCCAATCCCGTTCCACAACTTGGGAGGAGCTTGCACATTTTTTTTAAATATTGCAATACTGATTGAATTTCAATCATTTGGTGGTCTTTTACGCGCCCACGCATCGCACATTACACAGGTATCTACTTGAATACTCTGGGGTCGAGCCTACAGAAGTACGACGCTAATAAATAAGCTCATTTTCTGAGTAGGGCGAGAAAGGGTGACAAGGCAGCAATTGTGAGCGACGTCTGCTTGCTCACGATTGCGGCCTTGTGAGACTTTGCGATCGCACCGATAGCCCATTTAAGTATTTCGGACGTTTAACTAAAGGCTGTACAAACGAACAAGAAACTGCTCTTATTGAAATATGATTTAAGTAGAGACACTTAGATGCTGCTGATACAGCAAAACACTTGCTTAGTGTATGCATAACAAACGTGTGGAAGAAAATTAACGTTGGCTCGAATGACCCAACAGCGGCAATCAAACCCATCACAGCTTGCATCTCATTGTCCTTGTTGTTCCTCTCTCTGCATGTGTGTGTACTTATACGAAAGAACAAACAAACTGAAAAATCAGCCTTGACTATACTCGTCGAAAAGTGAGGACACAGTTCGCTGAAGAGTGCAGTGTGTCACGTTGCGCGTATATATACACAGCGGAACTTTCCCACCGATATCGAATCGTCGCTTACTCGGCGAAAGCTACAGCAGCAACAGACAAAACGGGCGATCTTCTTTCGCGCTGAAAAACCAACTCGCGCGGTTTGGCAACGCGTCTGAATTACATCCGTCCGCCCGCCCGCCCTTCCTAGTTTCGACACCGGAGGAGTTCCGATTACGTGCCGAGCGTAGGAATCGTGCACCTCTCACATGTCCCAGCCCAGTGAGAGGGATGTGGTCACCGGTCCCCGTTCGTCGACAAACCCAAGCCTCAAAACGCGTGCACTAACGACTGTCTAAGCGGACATAGCGTATGGGTGTGAGCTCTTCTATATATGCACTTCATTCTAACGCTGTAAGTTATGTGACTTTTATAAATATTGATGCCTGGTGTACATATTTTCTAACATCTTCGCGAAGTCTTTTAAAATCTGCACATATATCAGCATGTACATTGTCCATATCGTGATTAGTGCATTTATGCAGTGTATGTATAGTTATTAGTACAATGAACTATGGACATCCTACGGACTTGGACACTTTTGTTTAAATGTGTAATGTATGTTGTGCTTTGTCTTTTGTCTGTTATTGTGCCTGTTATACAGACGCTTGTTGCGTCCCATGAGAGAATAAACGTTTTCTAAACATACAAACACTTTTTTTCGCCTTTTCTTTGAAACCGAATTGCAGCAGCCGCATGCTCGGACAAGCTCGGAGCGACGCGACGTGGTCGCAAAACTCGAACTTGTGTCATCCTATCCGCCTAATGCGTATACGGCTAGCCCTCGTGACCATTTTGCTGCCATCGTTCCCGTCCGTGGTTCACGTACCCGTGCATGGAGCTGCTGCTTCTAGGAAAGACCACAAAACGTAACGATGGTTTCATTTTGTACATATATGAATGTGTGTAGTGCAGCTGCATATTGCTAAGTCTAGTTTTACTCTAATTAGTTGCAAGCTTTTGCGGCGCGGGGCACGTGGACGAGCTCCTCTGCATGGCTCGGTTTGGCTTGGCTTTCCTTTTTTTTTTTTTTGCTAATGTCTGCAGACCTGACAACGAAGCCCGATCTCACCGACTATAGAGAGGTAGAGGTGGAGGGGACGTTATTCCACGCTTTCGTTGGTGGACTCCGAAGTTGTCCAGGGCTCCACTGGCGTTATAAGCCTCCTTCATTTTTTCGATGAACCCGTACGTGCCATCCGTTATAAGAGATCATAACGAGACGCAAAAGAAAACAAAAAAATCTCTCAAAGCGGAAAAACATGAACAAAATGATACATTGTCGCTTACCTCAGACACATGATGACATCTGGACCCTCACAAATGTATGCGCAGATGAACGTATATATAAAGCGACTTTTTTCTGAAAGAATGAGCCAAGCGAAAAACTGCGAAGTGTTGCTTTAGTAGGGGCGCTGTCGGGGATGGCTGTGGATAAACGTGTACCGCCCCTACAGCCATGGACATGTACTGTGTTCTTCTTTAGGGGGCAGGAACCAAGGTTCATCGCAGCCCCCTCCTCCCTATTAGGTTAAAGTATGGGGCAGATTTCGCATGTCCTTCCACTTAGATGGGCGCCCCCCCCCCCTTTTCCACGGTGCAAAGACATGCCCACACTGTCCACTCACTATAGCACCTAAATACGCAGGCGTTTTATGCATTGCGCTCTTCCAAATTAACACGCCCTGGCAGGTGTAAGTGCCACGCGATCAATCGCAAAAGAGCGCACAATATTCACGAATTGATGGACCACGTAACTTTCGCAGTCGCTGCTATGAGCAAATGCTCGCGATAACCGCGTCATTTTGCTGTAAATATGACCGCTAACGGTGCTGTTGGTTCCGATATAAGTGTTTGAAGTAAAAATAACAACGCCGAAGTGACGCGAACATCACACGTTGGAGTTTAATTAATTATTTTTCCGAAAGGGAAAGCGTGGGAACTAAATAGCGCTAAACTTTCGCGTTTCAATTCGTGAGTAATGTATATATAAAATGACGATTCTAAACGCCCTCGGAAATGTAGTACATCTGCGTTCCTTAATTGCAGTGCATGTATCAGAGAAAGCGTTAACAACGAAACAGCCATTAATTATCGACAGAGAACATGCCTTACTTCGAATGAGCCGAACTGCGCACGCAGTTCGGCCCGTTCTGTCGATGCCGCTATCATGTCTGTCGTGTGAGCCCCGCGAAAGAGCGGCGAGATTTCTTTATTACAGCAGTGCAATGAAGGCACGGGTCGAGTCACGTTGCAGGCACCGCGCATCCAGGGAGGCGCGCGCATCCTTAATTGCGGCACAACCCGCTAGACCACTCCGCGCGCATTACAAGACGCGTTGTCCCGCACCGGCCGGACCTTCTCTGGCCGCGAGAGGTGAGAACATTACCGAGAGAGTCCGATCCAGTTCCCGCCGAATCCTCCACCTCGGTTCCCACGCTACGAAGGCACCACGCGTGGAGGCAATTGGGAAAGGAAATAAGCGACTCGCGTTTTTCACACTCGCAGTTGCGCAGATGGTGGGCCCGCGATGGGAAGCCTCCTCGTCACAACGGAGCCGTCTGTGCTACACAATGGTATTGCAGGTTCAAGCGCTACAGCGCTTGACACGTTCAAGCGCTATAGCACGTCGCTGCTCGTATCGTACATGCACAAAGAGTGAGTAATCGTATGAAACCGGATGGAGCTGCTGAACGACCAAATTTCTTTTTGTTCTTTTTTTTTACAAATACAATTTTATGTTAGCGTGCTCGAGCCCTCAAACGGCATTGAGGTGCGACGGTATTCGACGCCAGAAGTAAGCTATAAAGCCTACTTTAAATACAGTGACGATTGTTATAGCGCGAAAACAGAATGATGACAAAGGGACTGTCATCGTTCTGTTCATCCCGCTATAACAATTGTCATGTCATACCAACTAGCCGAAACCGCTACGCTTCTAAGTTAAATGCAGTGCCATACAACTGGGCGTCTAAACCACGTGACGTGTCAGAACCATATTTCATTTCATAGAACCAGCGCTCGTCAGCACTGACTAATGTTCACTGCTAAGATTATGGCTCATGTCGGCCAGCGCTGGCAAGATGGTGAAGTGCCATACAATGCGGGCTATTATCTGTTTTAACGTGACTTTTCTTTTTCTTAATTAATTATAAACTGTCTACTATGTTTTTTATTTCCCTTGTTGTTTCACACTACGAAGCTTGCCACGCTTAACAAACGCCGACAAAAACGGAGGCGTGCATGACAGAGCGGAATAATCGCCCGAACACAAGGATAAATTCAATAAAATAACTAAACTAACTACGAAAACAAAAATAAGTAAACCAATCCACGGACTTTTATTAAAAACGGAGTCACGGCAAATTGCGATGCACACTCGCTATACGTTTCGGCAATCATACGGCACCCGTAAGACGGCGTATATATCGCACTGATAATTGCACCGCCTTGGTCATTTCGTTAGAGCGCCGTTTGAAATGAGAAAATTGGGAAATTAGCTGAATAAGCGTCGATTCTAGACCGCGCAATCTTGGACTGCAACCCCTTGATTTTTTTTTTTTCCTTTTAGGGACCTAACTTCAGCTACGAAGGTTTCTTTTCTTTAGATGTTCGTTATTTGATTTCATTACCTCGTGGCCGTTTCAACTATGCAGTGAACACTAATGCGGGACACCACCCACACCTTCATCCTCTTCTGAGTGCGGAGTCGTGGTGCCATGGCCTATTTTGCGAAGACGTTAACCTGTTGAGCGTTTGATACTCTCAGTATACATGTCTAGTCTTTCGCTTGCTTTACAAGAATAATTACACTGTTCGGTAAACGGCAAAGCTTCCTAAAAAAACGTTCCCGTCAATCCCTTACTGCAAAATTATTCTTTGGCTCTGGAAGATTCCAACGTTCTGTTAGAAATGATCGCCGAACCGCTAGCGTAGTCAGTGGGATTAGGTAGCGGGTTTCTACCTCTTACACCCCCCCCCCCCAAAAAAAAAACGAGTCTTAACCAATTTTGCACGTGCATATACATACGCACACATAAAATGCACATACAAACATACATATAATATGGTCGAGCTTCCCCCCCCTCCCCACCCCTCCTACACACACACCGAAACAGTTTCTGGCCACGCCACAGCGCTTAACTGTAGCAAAGACGATAGAGCCACGCGAAAGCTACAGACCACGAATTACAGTGGTTTCTCTTTCGTTAGTTACAGTTTTCCACAGTATTCCCTCGCGCACGTTATACCATCTCGGTAACACAGATGTCACGATATTCCGTTGCTGAGATTGCGACTTTGATCAGGCGGCGTGATGGTAAATAAAGAGGAAGTATGCAAAAACTCTCATGCTGTCCAGGTCGTCGCTGCGCCATTACGTACTTCTTTGCAACGATGAATCGGTGCACCTTAATGATTATTTGCAGTCATTATCTTCTTCATCTTCACCTTCATCATCCTGTTATTAAACTCGTTTAACTCCTTCGCAATATTCATCCTGAACTCCTCGTCTTCCCACTCCGCCATCATCATCATCATCATCATCATCATCATCATCATCATCATCATCATCATCACCACCACCACCGCCGCTACCTACTTCTTCTAGGAGTTCGAATTTATTCACTTTCTAATAAAAACATTATAAATTGCAGCCTCCCAGCTGAATGCTTTGCAAATATTAAAGCCAGTCAACCAGCCATTCCGTCACGCACAGTGCAACAGCTAATAAGGAAATCCCGTTCTGGAAGGACCCGGATGGATGCCATCGAACACACCCCGTCCGACTTGCATCACCGGCTAATATGCACAAACTCGTGAGCCCCTACACGTGCAATGTTTCCTGGTCTACACCTACAGGCGTGCAGACAAGACCCGAGACACAATTTCTCGATTATCGCCGTATTAAAGACGAAAAGACGAGCAATCATTACGACTTTCATTGCGCGCTCATTAGGGCGGCTCATTACGCGTATACGGTGGAGGGCTCGCACAGCACCACGCCGCTGTACGTTACATCAGCTGATGCATCCGCATACCGAGACCGTACGTGACGCCTCGGGCGGTTCTTGGCATACAAGACGATGGTAGAACGTCTGAGCGATCGGTGCAGGAGCTGTGGATACCTTGAGTGCGTGAGTGCAAAGGAATAACATACGAGCGGAAACCGAAAGCTCGTCCTGATCTTGGCAAATGAAGGTGAGTGAGTTTGTGAGTGAGTGAGTAAGAGAGAGTGAGCGATCGAATATTGCTTGACTGAGTGAGTGAGAGAACGATTGACTGATTGATTTATCGATTGATTGATTGATTGATTGATTGATTGATTGATTGATTGATTGATTGATTGATTGATTGATTGATTGATTGAGACCTCGATTGTACGAGTGAGTGCGAGCGTGCACGCACACACATGTATGTATGTATGTATGTATCTATGTATGTATGTATGTATGTATGTATGCATGTATGTATGTATGCATGTATGTATGTATGCATGTATGCATGTATGCATGTATGCATGTATGCATGTATGTATGCATGTATGTATGTATGTATGTATGTATGTATGTATGTATGCATGTATGTATGCATGTATGCATGTATGCATGTATGTATGTATGTATGTATGTATGTATGCATGTATGCATGTATGCATGTATGCATGTATGCATGTATGTATGTATGTATGTATGTATGTATGTGCGGGTGCGGGTGTGTCTGTGTGTTTGGGCGCACGCTTCATGTTGCCCTTCACAACTGGTTCTAAATAGGATGCAAATGAGTTGGCGCCGGCCAGCAAACGCTGAAATAGTGGCGCTTGTCATTTTGAGCTTGCCCAACGCCTCCTTCACATCGTCATCGCGCGGGCGAGGTTGCTTCAGATGCGGCGGAACGGATGTCGCTAAGTGCGCGCATGCAGAATAAACGGCCGCTGCTGGCACTGCACGAGTTCATCCTCCACCTCATCGACCTCTGACGATTAAAAAGTTGGCACGTTGGTAAGCGTGCCGTCACAGGAAGGAGAAAGTGGCCGATTCGGACGTGCCGTCGTGAGAGCAAAGCAAGGCCCGCAGAAATTCTTATTCCTATAGATGTTTCTCCTTCGTTTAATTACTTGTTTGTTTGTTTTATCTTTTCTCGACTGCTTCCTCCTTTCTATCTTACGCTTTCAGCGAGAGACGGGCGCTGGGCAAAAGGCCAGAGATCATACATTGCGGAAAATCCGCGAAGCCGTAGTGGCTGTATTATGCGTACGGTTGCGAGCGCGTTATAAAGACGCGGATCGAGACGTGTAGTCACGCTCCATGGTTTCTACAGATACGTTGCGGAAAGGAGCGAGCTTCTTCGGACAGAATAACATTTACCAAGAGCTTATATTGGCGGGTACGCTCAGCTGTTGTGATAGTAGACATATGAGGGCATCGATTATTCAGTGGTGTGTGTTTTTACAGCACAACCGAGTTCTTGGGTAAAAGAGCGGCGCGGGTTACGAGGTGTCGAATCGAGACGAGGCGATAGCAACTTCGTCGGCGAAAGCAACTGATCTGTAATAATAAAAAAAAGTGATGTCTCCACGTCGCGCCGTTCGCAAGCGCGCCATTGTTGGCGAGATGTACAGTCGCTCAAGCCTTTGAAGGGACACTAAAGAGTAAAAAGATTTTTCACGTATTAGTAAAGTACAATTTCATCATACCAAAAAAAAAACTCCACTCTTACGGCGACATGACACTTGGCAAGTGAGAAAACGCTAGAAATAAAAATGTGGGTGCCGAGGTCACCTTGAAATTCCCGCACCGAACACCATGATGTAAGAAATTTTTGAGACGCCTACTAGGACCTACTAGGTCCTACGTAGCTTCCAATCGATAAAAATGAAGTACATTGTAATCTGTAGGTGCCATAGAGTTAGCACACGAGGAGGAAGAGGAGGAGGATGAAAGACTTTATTGGGCACGTGAGTTTGGGTCCTTTGCGGAGCCTGGGCCACCGCACGGCCATCACATTGCCCGTATGTGTCCAGACCACACACAAGTTGCAGAAAATTTATACGAGCCAATGACTGGAAACACATTTTGAAATTTCTTACGTCGTGCGCGAAGATTTTGACGTGATATTTAAAAATGAATCTTCAAGCTTGATTTTCTGAGCTAATTATTAACTTATGACAAAGAAACACATGGCATTAGAGTTTCCAGAGTGCAGTTTGTCAATCTAAACCAAGTTACTTCTTCTCTTTGGTGTCCTTTTAACTGGCGTGCACGAGCGTTGATCTTTTTTGAAGCAAAGCTCAGGCGCCCGTTAATGTTCTCTTATGTGTCCCCGCGTTCCTGCGCAAACATTGCAAAATGGATTTTTTCTGTGCACCAGAGCCATATTACGGAGCTTAGTTGCAAAAAGGGTGACGGTAAAAGCATACCCACAAAGCCCATACCCGCAAATTTCTTTATAATGTCTTCATCATCACAGATAAATCGGTGCTATGCACGCTGTCTAATAGAGCTAAAACAAACGCGGACCTGGCAATAGAACGAACGAAGAGCGAACATTGATTGTTGATTTTAGCTTAATAGAAATCATTTATAACGCAAAAGAGAAACGTGCATCCACAAGACGGCCACGCATACTAGAGCTAAGAAATGCAATTCACGCAGTGGTCATTGCTATTGGGTCGGTATGACTGTCCTCTGCGCTGATGCACCCCCGTTGACACTCATTGGCACACCTCCTTCTAGCATTTTGATCCGACTCCGCAGGGCTCAGGCCTCATCGCAGTTCGTATATTATTTATAAGTCCAGAAAAAAGAACGCACGAAGAAATTATGCTTCGGCGTGAAACTCTCCATATATAGAGCATGAAGTATGTAAAAAAATACCCACTATACGCGCGCACCTCAGAGAAAATATGAGCACCTGTGTATCTTTGTTCATGCTTCGAATGATGATGATGATGGTGATGGTGATGATGATGATGATGATGATGATGATGATGATGTCGAATTTCGGGCGTTACCGTTTTATAATCAGTTGGTGGCTTTCAACCCACCACTGGTAAATGAATGCACATTATGCAGGCGCTTGGTACGATTACGCACTTCTGTGACTGAATATACCATCCGTGATGACATCTGTCGGAGGATTCGAATACCGCGCGCCGCGGCCGCATTCTCGACGGAGTCAAAGATGCTCGAGGCCCATTACTTAGATTTAGGCACACGTTAAAGAAGCTACGAGACCGAAATTTCCGGAGCCCTACATCACGGAGTCCCACTTAATCATGTCATGGTTTTGAGACGTTGAACCACAGCACTCATTATTATACTGGACTGCCACGCAGAATGCCTGAATTAGACTCCCAGGTCGGGTAACTCAGTAGCTTTTTTTTAAATCTTGGTGGTCCAGCTGATTGTTTTGGCAGGGCCAGCCGCCCACCCCTATGGCAACCATATGTGACTCAGGGTGAGCAAGCATTCATGACCTTTGCACTGCTCAACTGCGTCCAATTGCCAGCTTCCTTGCCCGTATACCCCAACTCGCCGGATTCAGTGAATGTCGGACACCGAGGTGTTTCGGCCCGGTGTGTCGTACAGTAATCAGGTCTCGTGAGCTATTCCTCAGATTCACCACCAGCAAAATGCGACCTTAACGAGAAACTCATCCGGTTGTGTATTACAAGAAAGAAGAAAAATAAGAACAAACCGGGTATACAGCTGTGTCGATACACCAATGTCTTCCATCTTTCAAAACGAGGGCGCCCCCGTAAACCGAACTACCGACCGAATGACCGACAGGGGTAGTGACGCAAGACGGGTAAAAACAAAAAGAGGGAGTAAACAAGCAAAAGAGAGCTAATGGCGAACCCTGCCGACCAATCAGGGCACTCGAACCGGTTGCGCGTGTCTAGCTCACCTATTAGTTTCGTAAGAGCCACGTGGGCGCTGGTGGCATGAACAAGACGCAGAAAAAAAAAACAGGAAAAAAAAAACACGCATCACCGCTGCTTTCGATGCAACCGAGACGGTCCAAACCAGACCTGCACGCGCGAAAACTGAGGTTACCTAACCTGCATTGCACAGCCTTAGTATGCTGTCTCATTCTCGCAAGTAAGCTGAAAAGGAAAGTCAAAGAAAGCCTGCGGACATTCTTCCTTTCTTTTCGTTTTTGCGTGGGGCACGACACGTGACGTAAATGACGGAAAGAGTCGCACACGATTTGTTTTTTGCTTTTTGTTTTTGTTTTCACTCTGCCTTTGCACAGAGCTGAGGGGTAACCTGTTCGCGGTTGCTGAAACCTTCGCCTTGCTTAAGGTCTTCGTTCTGTTTTGCTGCCCAATATGTCCCGGGATGTTTCCATAGAAGTTTATTACCCTTTACACACATTTATTATTACTTTTTTTCTTTATTAACAGCGTGCTAAGCAGTCTACAAGCAAAAAAGAAGGCCCACTTAAGGACGAACGATAACAAACGTGTTTAACGTGCCATACTCGCCAACAAGCACACGGACAGGTCTGTATACAATCAGCCTCGAAAGGTAAACGACCGCCATTTTCTAACTTTACTTTTCGCGGACGTCCTTGAATATCTTGAATATTTAATTGCCCGAATAAAAGTGGCGCCAGGCGCTCGACGCATAGCGATAGCAAACGACTCGCCCCCCCCCCCCTCCTCTTTTTTGTGCGTGCGTGTGTTTTCACTCTGCAGATTCGCACGTGATTAGAGCGCTAGTTTTGTTGAACTGGACGTCCTTATAGCGCGTACTACCGACAGGCTAAGTGTATACCTGTCGTAAAATGGATGCAGCAGTAGAACGTGAGACGGCTATGATTCACGGAACGCCTGTGTCACAAGACCGCGAGAAGCAAGCATTTGTCCGCAGCTCACTCGTACTCGCACTCATGGAAACGGCCCACTAGAGGGCGGTCAAGTTTTAACCCGAGCGTCCACGAGTGGACCTGTACCCAAGCAACGTTGAGTTTATTCGCGTCTATTGTGGACCAAATAAAGTTGCTTCACTCGCTCACTCCGCCACTCAGCCGGACTTACTCGAACTCAATCTCACCGCCATAATACCCTCGCACTCGCGCAGACAGACTCATGATTGATATGTGGGGTTCAACGTCCCAAAACCACCATATGATTATGAGAGACGCCGTAGTGGAGGGCTCCGGAAATTTCGACCACCTGTGGTTCTTCAACGTGCACCCAAATCTGAGCACACGGGCCTACAACATTTCCGCCTCCATCGGAAATGCAGCCGCCGCAGCCGGAATTCGAACCCGCGACCTGTGGGTCAGCAGCCGTGTACCTTAGCCACTAGACCCCCACGGCGGGGCGCGCAGACAGACTCACGACTCAGTCTTAGTATGAGTGAGTCGACTTAGTCCGTTAGCGTATACCATTACCGTTTTCGTCCAAGGTGTGAATGCCATTGAACACCTATGTATCACATAATCAGTGCTCTACATAAGGCCTTTAATCTCGAGCCATCAAATACGTGTATCAATGGCTGCGATCCATTAAGGAGATTTTTATTGGAAGCGATGGCTCAGACGGGACATTTTGAGCAAGAACTTCCGTGAGAGTTTATGGGATAGTCCGGAGGAGAGGAGGGGGCGAGAACCGTTAACGCTACCATATAACCGCGCACATATAATCGCAGGGGCGCCACAATAGACATACGGCGAAGAGAAAGGGTTGGGCTGATCGACTAGGCAAAAGTTCAGTTTGCTGCCCTACCCTGAAGGAGAAAGGCAGAGAGATTAGGACAAAGAAAAAGTGGGAGAGGGGGAAGAGTGAGACAGCACCAATCGCGACTACGCCAAACAATACAGAGATTCTGGCTACGTGCCATCATACGGCGACGTTTACATGAATGTACACGAGATGACACAAATAAGCCTTCTTTGTTGCTGTTTCGCGGCTTATCTTCATTAACGGTACAATCTACACGGCATCGCAGTAAAAGAACGAGGACGCAGACAACAAAAGTGTAGCAATCCCTTGTTGACACGTAAGGTTGCCGTCCTGAGCCGTGTTATCCTCATCTATAAAGGTGTTCTTGCGCGTGTCAGATTATCTGTATTATACGACACTGTTCCTTATCGTCTTTTTCGTCTTCTTTGTTATTCTTTGTTCCCTCTTGTCTTCAAGTGGGTGGTCGTGGTGTATCCTCACCTCAGAGAATAATTACTGGCCCTTTCTGTATCTTTTTGCGTGGTGTTAATGTGATCGCCCAAATACTATAGCAATAACATCAACAACAGCAACTGACAGATACGTTGGGATTATACGGTTGCCTCCGGAAGGCCTCGTTCGCGCATTTCTGTTGAGCACTCAGCCCACACCTAACGTCGTAAAGTTTTACAACGCTGTAAGTGCATGGCCGAGTGCGGCGCTTGACCGGCGCGTATTTGCGCACGAAGGACGGGCCGTCCGAGCAAAGGTAAACAGTGGGATGCCTTCCGGTTTCCTCTTGGCCTGATGAAGGAACGACATTAAGCGAGGCCTGAACGCGCACTTGACGAACAGGCTGTATCGCGCAACTCTTGTGGAGGCTCGTCAGAGATGAACAGCCTATCAGGGAAGGCGGAGGCGCTTCTCCAGTGAAACTATATACATGATCCGCAGTTAATATCTGGACAAAACAGCGGTTAACAGCGAAATGTATACTTTAATCGTTAAGCATTTCGTTACAGATGTGTCGGGAGCCAATGATTGCACGTATATACAGAGAACTTTTCTACGTTCGTATTCCGGGGTGCGTTTTTCCTAACTTTGGTACTGATTTGAGGCATTCATTATTCGCACAATGTTGACTTGTATATTCTTCGATTCCGCCCTTCGTTCTCTATTTTATGAGAAACCCGTGAAACGTGGGTCTGTGTACAATGAATGTCGTGCTCGTGTTTTGTGAGTGCGAAGTAGTACTGGGGAGTTGCATGCATGCGTAGTCTCACAGCAGCAAAAACAAAACAATAAAATAAACGATACATGAAATTCAACAAGAGGCGACGAAGACAACCGCGACGCAATAGCTGCTGCACTTTATACACACTTTGACTGGCCACTGTTTGAAAGCTGCATTTAGCGTTGCGCCCCACCGCGGTGGTCTAGTGGCTAAGGTACTCGGCTACTGACCCGCTGGTCGCGTAATCGAATCCCAGCTGCGGCAGCTGCATTTCCGATGGAGGCGGAAATGTTGTAGGCCCATGTGCTCCGATTTGGGAGCACATTAAAGAACCCCAGGTGGTCTAAAGTTCCGGAGTTCTCCACTACGGCGTCTCTTTTATTCATATGGTGGTTTTCAGACGTTAAACCCCACATATCAATCAAGTTGCACGCGTTTTTTCTTCGCTGATCGAAGGCTGTGTTGCAGCCTAAATGACCCGAAGGTGACGAAATCGAATGCCAGCCCCAGCGCCGCATTTCCGACAAGGGAGTTAAGACGCTAGAAGCCCATGTGCTTACAATTATGCGTGCGTTAAAGAACTGCCGGTGGTCAAAATTTCTGGAGCATTACACTATAGCGTCTCTCATTACAATGTCGCACATTCGGGACTTAAAATACCAACAATCATTACAACTTACAGGCTAAAACATGTTGTGAAGCAGCCTTGATTACGGGTTTCAACACTCTCTTGTTTCTTAGCGGGCGGTTGCTGCGGAAACGTCGTCTTATGTTTCACCAACGCCTTCCCGTTGCTCGCGCTTGACAAACGCGCGTAGCAAAACGAGACGACACACGAGTGTGAGATAACGACAGGGACAGCTGATTATAATTTATACAGGCGAGGTGCGTAAGCAAGTGCGCTCAAAACGCGCCAAGACTGGCGAACAGCTTTCACGACGCCTTATACGCTGAGGGCCCTTCGCACACGTCACCAAAAGCGACGGCGCGGCGGACGTGGCTGGCCTAACTTGTTTCATCTAGGGACCTTAGGCTGCCCCAAGTGATCGCTTCGACACTCGGGCGTCCGTCGCCGAGATTATTACGTCACTCATCATACGAAGAAACGAACGAAGAAAGAACTAACAATCTTGCATAAAAAGGCCAGACTGTTCAACCTCCGGAACGCTTCGCGCCTTTTAAGGTTCGAAGCAGCAACGTCAAATACACGGCGGCGCGGAGCCGCGTTTAAGCGCTTTTAATATTCAGCGACACGGCGCGGCAGAGCCGCCTCTTCTTTCAAAGCCTTCGTGCGCGTTGTCGTTGGAGGCGCCCGATTACAAAAACGATGCAAGACGAGAAGCGCAGGCGTCTGCCAGGCGGATTTTCAAAGCCTCGTGAGAATACATACGAAGAGCTGTAAGCATGTACAGGCGATGTATTATATATATATATATATATATATATATATATATATATATATATATATATATATATATATATATATATATATATATATATATATATATATATATATATATATATATATATATACATATATAGACAGGCAGGTGCCTTTTCCAAGGTCCAAGGGCAACCGAGTAGGCCGTCCAAGGCTGTATAACACGTGTCTACCGGCTCAGCTATACATGCTTGAAGCTGTGCGCATACATCAGAAAAAAAAACAATGTAGAAAAAGTAAAAAAACAATGTAGACGGCCGCCACTTACGCGTCCTTGGAGCTGTAGTCATTATTTTCTGCGCTCTGCAACGGTATCACGCGCGTAAGTGCAAAACCAATGGGGAACAGAAGGACCGTGTCACATTCTGTCGCATAGCTGCAACCTTGCTTTAAAGAAAGAGGGAGAAAGACGACGTGGAAGCGGATGGAGAGACGGTACTTGTGATTTATGTTGGGAAACAAACGGTAAGGTAATGATCGAAGGGCTTTACCTGCCGGAACAGTTAAGCAAGGCCAATTATCCGGTTGCAGTTCAGCGCAATTTACGTTCCTTCATTGTAACAATGACAGCCCGCAGTTTCCGTCGGGACGGCAACAATGAACATCGACTGCATTAACACGCTCTACACATTCGTAAATTTGGTCGATCGTTCATTATAACGCCATATCACCTTCAGGACTCTTCAATTTTTTTTGAATTCCAAATATCCGGAAAATCTTTATTCCGGATAATTCATCGAATGTACAGAATCATGGAAAATCTACGAAAGTGCCTTAAAGGGCCCGCACCGACACGCCTATAAGGACGAAAGAGCGGTTTTCTACCCTTCTTGCGGTTGATATCTCTCCTCCTCACAGCTTACTCCTTAAAAAAGCCATGTACAAACAATGCTGGCACTAAACTTACAGCTTATTGATATTTCACGCTTGTCGGCTACGTGCCATTATCTCCGCTTACACAGTCGGAAACACACAAAGTGAAGTGAAATCCATTGATTTCGCTCAATAACCATGTGAGGCAAAAAAAAAAACGGATGGCAGGCTGCGTGGCAAAGTAGAGCATGACAAAATTTGCTCCCAATATTCCGCGCATGTGGATTAATCGAGAATATGCACTATATAAACGTCACCGGAATCACTGCTCCTGCGTCACTGAGTGCGCTAGAAAAGCGAGAAACGCGGGAGAGGATAGTGCACTCGTTTTTTTTTTTTTAACGCGAGTCTGTTTTGCCGCGGTTCACTGCGGCTCCACTGACGTATTTCCGTCATGGATGTGACGTTGCAAAATGTATACTAAAAGATGGGAGAGAGAAAAAAAAACAGAAGAAAAATTTTCGTCGCCGGGAGTTAAAGTACGACCCCTCGCTCCACAGCACGCGGCGCTAACCGATTAGACCACTGTATCTTAAGAGGTTGGTGAGGGGCCCTTTAAGCTTATCAGCTGTCGGGATAAACCATGACAAATTTGGCGTTTGAATCATTGAGTCGAAGCATCAATGACAAATGAAAATCAAACGTTGAGTGGTGTTTCGAATAACACATTCGAAGATGCGAACATTCAGAATGATGCACCGGCTTGCCAACGGATGTTCCCAGTCCAGTCTTTGTTCCAGTCTTGGTACATTTGTGCCAAGGCTTCGACCGCAGTAGCACATTTTGCTTCTAGTCTAAACACACACGATATTTCGCCTCCTAATAAGATACAGGGCCACTGCTTTACGACGTAATTACACGAACAAACACGCAAGTGTCGGCTTGAAGTCACGGAAAATGTGGAGCAATGCTAAAGACAAACACAATAGGAAGGAAGAGGAAGGCAAACCACTGCTACGAAGAGAGAGAGAGAGAGAGAGAGAGAGAGAGTGTGTGTGTGTGTGTGTGTGTGTGTGTGTGTGTGTGTGTGTGTGTGTGTGTGTGTGTGTGTGTGTGAAAGAGAGAGAAAGAGAGAAAAATAGAGTCTACGCGTGTGTTTCTTATGTGTGCGTGCGCACACATAAGAAAGGAAGATCAAGACAAGGGGGCTTCACACAAACATGCTCCTCGGAGGAGGTCGTCGCAGGTAACTGCCGCAAGGTGTTTACGAGGTGCGGAGTCCACGGCGTTGAATGCGAGAACGGCAGCAGCTTTGTTAATAAGCAGTGTACACGCATAAGTATAGTAGTGTGTGCGTACGTACGGCCGTGGTGCAATCACCCACCCCGGTGTGCGCGAACACTCTCGACGGCGACGTTTTACATCGTGGAGGCAAAGGAGTGCACAGACCGGGAAAAAACCCACGCACAACGTATGCGCGCGCGGCGACGACTAATAAAAGCACGGCGCATAGAAGGGACGCGGTCGTCCAACGACCGTTTCGGAGAAGGCGTACCCCCCGTAAACGACGTCCGGTGAGACGGGGCGTAGTGACCACCGATGTGTAAACGAGACCTTCCACGAAAGCTAATAGATAGGCATTCAGAGTGGTTGAGCCGAGGGATAACTTTTTAGGTTAACTTGGCATGAAACTCGACCGTGTATAAAGAGCTGTTTAAAACCGACGGTAATATTGGCGTTGGTGTCAGTTGTGCGTCCTTTCTGACGAACCGATTTCACGGTCATCCTCTCTCCAAGCAAGAAAAATCTTAACTTTTACGTGCTAACGGTTTGATGATTAGCCGACCATGTATTTTTTGCCCTGTGCCTAGTGCATAGAGTCACACGTGCATTGACTCACTTTACATTATTACTTGTTCGTTAAGCATCTATCTCGTGATATTGAAATGGCCGGCTCTGACTTAGCTTGTACCTTCAGGTATTCTGTCTCTTAAATAAAGAAAATGAAAAAAAAATAAAGGAGAAGCAGGGTGATATGAAGACAACGGCCTTACAACTCTAACCGGGAAAGACACAGTGCCTATTGACACCTCAGGAGAAACTACAAACACAAGATAAAAGAGGAAGTGAGAAAGATGTAACAAATAACCGAATGAAATGGAACGCAGGTAAACGTGAAGTGACGTCCCGCAACTCGGTATATCTAGGCAGAAAGAGAACAGAACCCCTTAGAACACAAAAAGAAGATCACAAACGGAAGACTAAGTCGCGTTCCTGTAATAAAAAAGTAAGCAGCGAACTGTGAACTTAGCCGCGTCGACAAGCACAACGACTGGGAAACAAGGCGATATACGGGCATCGTAAGCCTAATCTTCATTAAATAGTGACGTATGGAATGTGGAATGCTTAAGGAATGTATAGGGCACTCAAATATATATAATGTGCTTATGCGTCTTGCAGGAAACACAGAAGGCTCACCACGGAGTGTCTTCGCGTCGACTTTCGCCGATGTACTATACGTGTCTTCAGTTTCAGCGTTTCAGTTTTCCAATGTGATCAATTTGAAGCCAGATCAATCGAAAGCCGAGCACATGCGCAGACTGTTTTCGGAGGAGCACCCGTTCGGTGTGCCAGAAAGCGGAATGTAAGCACACTGCGAATCCGCGGCGTGCATTAATGTCCCGGATATGCGCGCTCCTTTAAAGTCACGTACAGGTATATGTGGTACGTATATGTGTACATGATATCCCAGCTAATCTATAACGCAAGATACTATTTGCTATGTGTTGATACGTATTTCTTTTTCTAAATGCTCATGTCATTAGAACGGAAAAGCATTGTTGGGAGTAATGCAGAGAAGATGGCTCAACACCACATGGAGAACGAACGAAACCGCTTAGCAGAAATTACACTAAGCACTTTATGCCTAATGTAACAAAATTTGATGTAATCTGAAGCTTGATCTAAATGGTCAAGAAACGCTGCAGTGTGCAAAACCTTTCTCGATTTAGGATGTATCTATGAATACACACAGTGAAGGTATGTACCAATGCATGACCTCAGAGATTCGAGGCTCGCCGTACGCCCGCCATCTCGGAGGCCATGATCAATGACACAACTTTGTTTTTTGTTTGTTTGTTTGTTTGTTTGTTTCCTCACCTTGTATCATCCCTCCCTTGGCCATGGCGGAAAGAATAACATTACTCCACTTTCACTTTCCTAGCACTGCATACATATAAGGTCTTATCTCGTACATCTTGTGTCCTCGAATGTGAGGCGATTAAATCGCCAGAGGGGAGCCACTATAACTCTCTATCTGCCTCCTCAAGAAGCAGTTATAGGGTTACGGCAGAGACCTTGAGAACGGGATGGGGCAACATCTTGTCGGCAGCAAACGGTGAAAAAGTGTTTCGTAATCAGAGTGGGCAAACAGCGGAAACGGATGTATGAGAAGGCGCTTTAGAAAGAAAATTCACATCGGTGAGAGCAACAGGTGGAAATGATGTGAACTGCTAGAACGGAAACAGAATGCGCCTAAAACTTAACACTTCAGCTGCGTCATTGTCTCCAAAGAGCGATATACACTCACCGTCCCACTATTAGTGTTCTGCGCTGCAAATGTCAAAGCCAGGGTAGCCTTAGGAAAACATTTGTTTAACAGCCGCAAATGACCGTGCCCATATGTGTAAGCGCACATTTTACGAGCTTCTGCTTGTCCTTTCTGTAAGCTTTTCCGAACTTAGCTGAGACACTGCGTACATGTGGGTCATGTTGGTGGGTGGGCTAGTGAGCGCACCACTGATGACGTACGTTGGCTGTACCTTCGAACGCAAAACATGTTCGGCAACATATGCAGGAAAAACACGACGCTTCTCTTATACATGTTTACTTGTAAGCTTTCTATTCAGAGGTCCGCTCAATGCATGCTGATCGACAATGACTAAGGTGTGCAGCTGAGCTGCGTATATCCTCACCGAATCCGTGGAGGTTTGCGTAGAGGAAGCGTTTCACCGTTTGCAGGCGACTACCATTTTCCATCGCCATTTGCGTCCCCCCCCTCACTTTTTCCTTTGGAACTGCAGGCGTACAGAAAAGCTCCGCCATAACGTTATCCCGGAAAACAAACTGCGGGCGCCCTTGGATTCAAAATCTGGCACAAGCCGTACCGACATTTCCATTGCCAGGCAGGATGTAAACAAAACTAAGAACGGCCGTAAACATGGAATACATAGAGCAGGGCTACGCGAAAACACACGGACGATGCAGAGAGGGAGAGAGAGAGATGGTATGAAGAAAGGCAGAGAGGGTAACCAGAAAGCAAGTGTGTTTGCTACCCTGCACTGGGGAAGGGCAAATGGAAGACAGAAAAGTAAGGGAGATAAGAGAAACAAAGTGGGATGGAAGCGAAAACACACAAACACACTAAAACGTCACAAGCGTTCAACGAGGCGGGTCGATCGTAGAAACTTCAGGGGGGTGGGGGGGCTTCCTCGCTTTTTGGCGAGAAGCTCGATCCTTCCGATATGCTTGCTCGTTATTTTTGCTGTTCTTTTTTTTACGCAGCCCTGTTATGTGTGCTAAAGAGTTCACCATCTAGCCCAAACAATAGTTGTACGGCCGTAGACGCTATGTTTCCTCGCAGCTTCAAATAGTTCATTGGTAGACGGACTGCCAGAAAACTTCTATGTTATCGTGACTGAAGTAGAAATATAGAGTGAATAACAATACCTAATGGAATTTTCGGATATGTTAGCCTGGTTTATCGCTTGGCTGGCTGCTCCAGGCATCGAGTGAGGACGATGATCCCGCATACACACAACTCATAGGTACAGTAATGGGTAGAGTACAGGGAAACAAGGTAATAAATTAAATGTTTTTATCCACACGCGAACACGATTATCTTTCCTTTTTTTTCAACCTCTTCACCCTCTCCCTGTGAAGGGTAGCAAATCGTGTGCAACCTGGTTGACCTCCCTTCTTTTCGGTTGCCTTTTTTTTGTTTTACAACAGACTTTCACGAGCACCTGCAGACTGACAGTGACGCCCTACAACGCTCAAGACTGACGGACTGCGATCATCTTTCTTTTTTCAATCTTCCTGATTCCTTACGCCAGTGCAGGGTAGCGTGCCGCTTATGCTAAACTGGTGAACATCCCTGCCTTCCCCCTTCTCTCTCTCTCTCTCTCTCTCTCTCTAGTTTCTAGCGTCTCTAGCTAGAAACTCTAGCTAGTCTAGCGTCTCTAGCTAGTTTCTCTCTCTAGCATCTCCCAGTCGGCGCTGCTTTAACTGCAAGGGAGTGTAATGCATAGTAAAAGACAGCGCAAAAACGAAAAGCAGCAGACAGAAGAAACGGGACAGAGCGCCCACTACCAACAACTGTGTTCATATTTGCAGTGCAAATATACGCAAACTCAAGTTCACAGGCTTCTCAAAAGCGTATTGCACAAGTGGGAAGCCCCGAAGCCTCCACCGCAGTGCAATGGAGCCGTGAGGGGCAGTCGCCTTGGTTAACCAACGCTCGGCGCCAGTGATCCCTGGCGGCAAGGTCGCTGTCGCTTCCGGTGGGTGTTTTGGTGTTTTTTCATACGCGCCGGTTCACCTCCCTTTCCGTCCAAGGACGTCGTTATGCAGACGCACGCCCGCGCAAAAATCTCGCTGCGCGAAAGCACGGGAATGGGTGGCTATAGGCACGGCGGCGGACACTTGGTGCACTGATGGCCTCACGTCGTCCCCGGCGTTGGCACGCACACTGTACACATTCTGGATGCCAAATGAACGCACGAGTTGGCGACCGACGCGGATAACTCTGGACGCGAAGAACGCGGAGATTGTGCGGGACTGTTACGCAACCGAGGGACCTCGAGTGAAAGTGGATGTAGAAGCGGAAACCTGAGCCCGTAGAAGAGGTTCCGCTGTCTTAACGATGCCCCATGCTTCTATAGACGACTCTACATTCAAGTATTTCGTGCCACCCCTTGGAGCTGTTAAGCGAGTGATGTCTTATTCTGTATATCGTGACACGAATTAATGAAGTGATGAAAACGTCGAACGCAACAACCCAACTGTTTTTGTGCGTATTATTCCATACCGTAGCACTGGTAATCTAGTTGCTAAAGATACAGAACGGCAACGTTATCCCAATATGGTTACAGCCCATCAAATAAATAGGCCTCAAAGCCAGTAAATGGATACTATCCGAATAAAAATTCATCCGAAAAATGCTCCATGCACTTCATTTCTTTGTTAATGTGAGCAGCATATATATAGAGCTTATGGAATTGGTCACCATTCACGCAAAATCAGGGGTAGATAGATGCATCAATGTATTGGTGCGTTAAGTAAGGGGTGGCCTGCGCCAGCGGCCGAGCTCAATAAGCTTGATGCGACCGTAGTATTCCACGGTGTGCCCCTCTATCAGTGGCGGGTGTATCAATTAAATGGGTCTCTACGCCAGTAACAAGAAACTATACGCTACATTTTATATAATAAATGAAGTGACTATGGCGGCGACTCAGCTGTTTGGTATCCGTGGGACTAAATGTAAAGGTAGTAACGAGAATATCCCAATAGTTCTTGAGCTCCCGCATTCCGTCGATCTATTGAGTGAGTTCGCGAAAGTACTCAAGATGGAATACATAAATAGGCATAATGTTAAACAGCACAGATGTCCCTTGATGCCATATATCAATCGAAATTGATATTAATAAATGGCCTGGCTGAAAGCACTCAAACCCGGCAATTTTCATGGTCGTTCTCTATCAGGATAGAACGTAACGAGTTTCATGCGCTAAATGCTGTGCTTCTCCTTTCTTAAGTACGGGCCACATCTGCATATAAAAGCTGTATCTGGCGCTGGTACTTTTCATCATGTATGTGGCCCTATGTTAAAGCTTACACGTTATAGCAGGCCATCTGCCGCCGTTGGATCATGTAAGCGTTTTAGCGTTTCGGTGCTCCTCTTTGTTTCGTTTGTATTAATTCACACCTTTCCCATGCCTAGAAATCTCTACCGTGGGAAAATGCAGCTCCGGTTGGCATCCATACCTTGTCTAATACAAGAACCATATCTATCAATCTATCTATCTATCCATCTATCCATCTATCTATCTATCTATCTATCTATCTATCTATCTATCTATCTATCTATCTATCTATATCTATCATCTATCATCTATCATCGATCTATCATCTATCTATCTATTTATCATCTATCATCCATCATATATCATCCATCATCTATCTATCCATCATCCATCATCTATCTATCCATCATCTATCATCTATCAATCTATTATTTATCAATCTATCTATCATCTATCATCTATCTATCTATCTATCTATCTATCTATCTATCTATCTATCCTGTTATTATTTCTCATCGATAGAAAAATATTTCATGAATTGCAAGCTGCTCTACAAGCCGGCGTAAGCACACGCTTTGAAAGATTAATAGCAGTAATATCCGGGGTTTTACGCGTTAATGCCTCGACATGAATCTGATGCACGCACCAACGTGCACTAGCTGACATCGCACATCGCACAGTACACGGGCCCCTAACGTTTCGGCTCCATCGCAGTGCGACCGCCGCAGCCGGGATGAATCCCGAAGCTTTCGGGCCAGCATCCGGGCACTGTAGCCACTACCACTGTCGTAGACGCGTTGAGAGGTTCGACGTTTTCATAACTCGCAAGCTGCACAGCAGGCCTTCTGAGCCGTGCCTATAAGAGAACCACCGTTACAGCAGAGACGCCCCGTTATATACCACCCCCCCCCCCCCTTCCCCGATTTTCCTCGCACCGTGTGTACATTCCAAGTCGTCCCCGATGCCTATCTGGTTGCGCAATATATAGCGCCGCAACATTTTCCTCCAGAGGAGCGTCGCGCGTAACTCGACGGGGGCACCACGTGTGAGCGCCGCTTCCTTTTTCCTGGCCTTCCCTTCTTATGTAGTATTATACGTGCATCTTTCTTTACTTTTTTTTTCTCCCCCCTCTACCTGCGCGCCACTGCCCCCGGGTACGCGGCTAAAGAAGAACGAAGGCAGACACGCACAGCGAGCGTGAGTGTTTGCAGACTGAACCCTTATAAAAGGAGGCAGCCACTGAGTTTTCCTTCAAGTTTCCTCCGGCGGTATGGGGTCCGTTAAGAGCATGACGGTTCAACCGACATGACCCTCCACGGTGGTGTTCTTTGGTCACTGTGCCCGCCTGCTGACCTGAAGGTCTCGGGATCGAATCTCGGCAGCGGCCGTCACATTTTTCCTATGGAGGCGTTAATGCTTGATGCCCGTATATACCTGATTTAAGAGCACGTTAAAATAACCCCGGATAATCGCGATTCCCGGAACCCAGCACTAAGACGCCACTTACCACCATATCGTGGTTGTCATACGTGTAAAACTCCAAATGTCATTATCAAAACCACTTTTCGAGTTTGTCAAGCGATAACTTTTGGTTAAGAAAAAGAAAATAACCGTTCGCAATGAGTACGCGAATGTGCGTATAGATTATTATTACTGCTTCGTGTTGTTTAAGTCTACGAAAGCATGAAAATTTGCAAATATAACAAGCGCAATAGATAACGTCTGAGAAAGGTGAGTGGTCAGAAGCATGGTGGTTAGATAAATTACAAATAGTGTTCTATTCACGTATCATTATAATACTACACAACAGAATCGTACACCACTGACATAAGTCGTTCCCATGCGTGATTTGTATGCAACATTCTCGTGTAATATTTCCCATTTAACAGTCTCTATATAACGTGTCACTAACGTGTACCGCTTCACGTTGCTTTCACTTATTCGTGTTGCTCTCGTGTATAATCATCATGCATATGCAATTTTCCTGCGTCAGTTCTCGTGTATCGTTCCCATGGCTCATTGCCAGGCATCATACCCATTCATTATTCATACTTACCATTCTCATTCATCATTCTAATTCATGATTATCATGCGTCAAGCGTGTCATTCCACTGCCATTACACACATTATATTCATAGCCACTGGCTGATTCAGGCGACAGAATTCGCCCTTGTAAGTTTTGCGTAGAGAAACCTATAGTGACGTCAACGGATTTAAAATACGAGCCACGCTAGAAGCCCTCTCATTAAAGCCACCGCGGTTTACGCTGTTGGTTAAGACGCTCAGTCACTGACCCGAAGGTCGCAGGTTCGATTCCCGTGATGGTTGTCGCATTTCGATCGAATCGAAGTGCTGCATGTATTTAGATTTAGGTGCACTTTTAAGTACACTAGGAGGTCGAAAGTTTTGGTCTCTATACACTATATAGCGTGAAAAAAAAAAGCAACCTAATCGAATGGTTCTCGCTCTGCTGACGCTCTCGCGACAAATATCAGTGCTCTGCAGAGGCATACAGGAAGAGGAAACGAGCTTCGTGGTGTTCGTTTGTTCGACAGACGCAACCAAGCGAACCCAGCTGACAATTTAGACCAATGAAAGCATAGTGGACATTAATTGTTTTTAAATGCAGCTTAACTATTACGACGTAAATTGAAGTGGCTTAACGTCCTCATTTTACACTTTATGCCAGTGTCATTAATGTTCCCTATAAGCTTGTGGCTTCGGAGCCACCGGGGGAAAGGGCAATTTTTCGTTCACTCTAACTCCTTTCCGTTCACATGACAGTCACAATACCACAGTCGGGAACGATTAATGTTTCCTGAAGCTTGCTCTGGAACGTAGCTTTGGCCGACCTGGATTAGCCATAAGCCATCTCCTGTTGCCGACAAGAGCTCTCGCCAGTGGTGCCCCGTCCTCGGACTCCTGCGACCGTGTTCATCTTTTCTATCTTCTCTTTACTTCTGTCGCTCCTTGTTCCTGCGCCTCTCTCTCTCTCTCTCTCTCTCTCTCTCTCTCTCTCTATATATATATATATATATATATATATATATATATATATATATATATTTTAATCCTATCCTTTTTTAATCCCTCCTTACCCCCATTCCTTGTGAGCAACTGTTGTCTCACCAGATGTAGACAGTTACAGAGCTAATTTTTTCTCTTCTTTTCCCTTTTATAACCGCATAATTAAGCTTGCTCTGGCCTTGTTAGATTCATTTGATTCGCTATACCATTTACTTCTTTGTAAACGTCGTACACCGCTATTCTCCCTAAAACGGCCGTAGAGATGGCCTAGTTGGGTCACTTTAAGTGCGCCGAAGAGGCCGCCGCGGAGCACAGGCGTGGCTCTGCGATAGAAGTGCGCCCAAGAGCAGGCAACATTCGCACTTTCGCTACCTGTCGCTCACTGCAGTCGTGCACGTGGACATCCCCGGCAGCCCGGCTTCCGTCCAGACGCAACGTGGGTATACCCTCGTACTCGCGGCGCAAATCGTTACGCACGGAGCGCAACCCGGAGCAAAATAGGAACGCAATCCAAAGCGTAGCTTCCTTCCGGCTTCTCGTTAAACGAGAGAGAGTGTGTGTGTCTCTCGAAGTGGCTTCGTTTTTTCCTCGAGTGTATACAGACACACTAACGAACGCAGCAAAACAAAGCACGCGGAAGGTAGATATTTATATGTGACGCAACTGATTCCTATCAGTTCGCCGTTTTCTCTTCATTTTCAATTCGTTTTTTATCTCACTCGTTTCCTTGCGTAAGCGCCGGCGCACATCCGCGACTGAAATAGGGCCGCGAGCCAGTTGTGTGGAGGAAAGTATTCGCGGTAGCCCTCCTGAGGAGACCAAGGCAAGGCCGGGCGCGGTCTCCCTTGCGCGCACAATTCCTAGGTGTGCAGCAGCTTAGTCGTGCCGACCCTTTTTTTTTTGGAGCGGCTCGCTTTGGAATTCTCTTTTGTCTCACAGAAGCATGCCTCTTCCTCTTGCTTTGTTTCTTGTGAAATAGTTCCTAGCGCTCAGAAAATGCGGGGCACGCCTAGCAGTGCTGTAGAAAGTTCCCGAAGTAGTTATACACGAATTGTAATACATAACGAATCAAATGTTGCAGTTAGATGTATAGGCACTGTAAAGCTAGCGTATGCAGTGGCTCTAGTTGGATGTCTACCTTCGAGTCATCTGGCCAGCAATACAAGAATTGGCGTAGCCAAAGTATTGGAAGTGGGAGGGGGGATTTTAAAACGCCCCCAGTGCAATTTTTTTCAGTTTTGCATACATACAGACACGCACTGACGCCCCTAAAGGCAAGTCGAGCACCTTCTCCTCACCGTCTCCCCCCGCCTAAACAAATTCGCGCGAGAACCGGTGTAGTTTTTAGATAAACAAAAAAATGTGTAAAATGAAATAATGCTGAAACTTTAACAGTTCTGGCTATGACACAAACGGAAATCATGCATTTTATTTCGCTCAGCTTATTTGTATTTCAATTAAATATTACATCTCACAATCTTACGCTGTTGATCCCAACGCGCGAGATGAGGCAGCCATCACCAGAAAAGAAGGCTTCACCTTATTCGCTTTTTTTTATAGTTTTGCTTCACCGAAAAATGGTAACCGTGAACGGGGACGGCAAGGCAGTGGCAAGGGAGGAGCAATTTCCTACGTAAACAATGGCGAGACGTCCACCGTCTATTCAGAAGCTCGCGAATGCGACAGCTAACGAATATACGTTGTTTTTTTTATTTTTCATTTTCTTTTCTTCAAGCCACCGGTTTGCGAAATTTTGCTCAAGGGTGGTCCGTCACCATAAAAGACAGGTCCACGCTTTAGTGTTAAGAAGAAAAAAAAAGAAAAAGAAATTGATTCACACGCGCCAGCTGCATCCAGTAATGAGCGTCTCATGCTTTAAGTGTAACTCGTCTCTCTTTCTCTCTCATTTCACCTTTTTATTTTTCGATAAATTCACCGCACAAGGCGCCTACCTTCCTAGCTCCAGTCCGAGGCCAGCTGGCGTTGACGGATCCAAAACGAAAAGGGCTGGCCCGGACCTTATATAAACACGGGCGCGGAACGTACGCGATAAATAACGCCTCACATCGTCGCCCAGGGGGGATTAAAGTTCGCGAAAGCGGCAAGCTTTTTAATCTTTTTTTTTCGCGTGGCATGACGAAGAACAAGGGGGGAGGCGTTTATTCGAGAGCCGGAACGGTTGGGGGTAAGCTTTTGCCCACCGCCCTTCGAACCACCGGCAAGATGAATTCAACGACCTTGCTGTGCCGTTGGTAAAGAAAAGCGCTAGTAAAACGAAACGGCACCGACCGCTTCACGCTTACAAGTAGGCATCGTATATAGTAGGCGTTACAAGTAGGCGTGACGATAGTATATTAAGTATTAGTCGTATAGTATTAGTCGTATGACTCACGGCCCTCAGTCCCCAGCAGCTGCGAAGCAACTGACCACGGCGGCGGTCAGATCTGCAACGCAGCAGAGGGTGCTAAGAATCTCTGGATCAGCAAGCACAAGACCGGGTTAACTGGCGGAACATGGGAGAGGCCTTTGTCCTGCAGTGGACATAGTCAGGCTGATGATGATGATGATGATTAATCGTATTATTAGTATAGTATTAGTCGTAATGAGTGAAAATAAACCGCAGCTAGTCAAGTTACGATCAACATAACCCTTTTCCCCCCCACACTCAAACATCTTATTTCATTACAATAGGCAGCCACTTTGGCGCAGTAGTAATATCAAACGCGTTTTCGTCGTGCACCTGGAGCCAGGTGTCGGCGACAGCTCGACGCTGTTGTATGATTTGCGAGCGAACCATGTATAGAAAAAAAATCCCCAGGCGGTTTTCGCACACTGGATGCATCTGTGTATCGCAACAACTCACTGCTGCTTCGTGTACGAGATATTTCTTTTCTCGTCCTACTGCGTAGACCACCTCGTCCTTAGTAGGAGGGCTTCTACCTCTACGAAGAGAAACCCTTCAAGGGTCAAACAGGAATCCGTAGTGATGCGCACGCATAGATAGCGAAACATTGGCGAGTTCTCTTCGCGAGGCTAAAAATACCGTCACCGAGCATACGCTGCGATGTGTTTGCCCGCCATTGCATTCCACGCAGCAAAAAGGGCAGTATATGCGGTTACGTGCCGTCTTACTGTTTATTTACTCAATTATAACACGCCTAATTGAGTGGGATTGCATGTTTTGCTTATTCAGTGCTTGCCTCAAAACGGGCGTATACAATGCAAGAAGCGCGCGTGGCCTTGCGTGCTGATAAAAGCAAAATCCGTTGATGTTCGGGGCGATTGGGCAGTCGAAACAAGCGCGAAGCGAAATGCCAGTCTTTTTCTTCTCTCTCTCGATTTCTCTCCGTTTTATTTTTTAAGTACGTGTGCATTATCTCGGCAATCGTTGTCCACCGTTATCAACGAACAGTAAAGTTGGAAGCAGTGAATTTATTTTTATTTTTTCGAGCCTTGTTATTGCATCTTGGCGTGCCTGTCTTCAAATTATCGAGTTCAAAAAATGAAGGCGACAATCAAGCAGCAATAATGACGGCATACGGCGAAAATAGATGTGGTTTCACACAACTGTTCAATGACGTTTCGATGGGAGCCCCGTCTTTTTCAAGGCCTTGAAAAAAAGACGGGACTCCCGTCGAACAATCGGCTACGTAAACAGTTTAGTGATATATATATATATATATATATATATATATATATATATGTATGTATGTATGTATAATGAAGTCTTGGTTTGGAAGACCTTTATTAGGCCCGAGGAACCGGCAGCCGACAGCGGAGATGCACGAATCAAGATGATGATGATACGTGACAACGATGAGGATGCATAAGCAATACATGATAATGATGATAATGTACAGATGAAGAGGATTGGTATACTAAATGCCCACACTGATTCCCCCCACGTGAGAGCGGCCAGCCTGGCCGCGGCAAGTCAAGGGGACAAAGAACGTCGCATGAAGGGCTTCATACGGGAGACATGGACGACTTCAGTAGTTCGATAACGGCGATCTGCTGGGGCTACAAGTGGCGTCACGCGATAATTTACTGGTGAAGTTTCTTCAAGAACTGTGTACGGCCCGATAAATCGTGGCTGGAACTTGTCGCACAAACCAGGTGTGCGAATAGGCGTCAAAAGGAGCACTTCGTCTCCAGGTTGAAAGGATACAGCACGATGGGATTCATCATAAACCAGCTTTCTGTCTTGTTGTAGGGCTTCAGTGTTTATGCGAGCACGTTGGCGGCTCTCTGCGTGCCGCAAAACGTATTCCTCTGAAGAGGATGGAGATGAATCCGCATGGCAGGTAAAGAAGGAGACGTCCAGCAAAGAAGTAGGGGAGCGTCCATAAACTAGGTAAAATGGTGAGTAGCCGGTTGTCCGCTGAATAGCCGTATTGTAGGCGAAAGTGACGAATGGTAGAACTACATCCCAGTTCTTGTGGTCTGGTTGAATGTAGGCGGCGATCATATCAGCAAGAGTGCGGTGGAATCGCTCAGTGAGGCCGTTAGTTTGGGGATGATAACTAGAAGCAGTCTTGTGAGTTGTGCCAGAGGCGCGAAGAAGTTCGTTCACTAGTTGTGAAAGGAAGGCCCTTCCACGGTCGCTGAGCAAGACACGTGGAGCACGATGACGCAGTGTAATGGCTCGGAGGATGAAGTTGGCAATTTCAGAAGCTGAACCGGTAGTGACAGATGCCGTCTCGGCGTAGCGCGTCAAATGGTCAACGGCTGTTACTATCCATCGGTTTCCAGCAGCACTGACTGGAAGGGGGCCATAAAGATCGATGCCTACAACTTCGAATGGTGTGGCTGGGCATGAAAGAGGCTGTAGTGTACCGGCTGGAGCAGATGTGGGTAGTTTTCTACGTTGGCAGGTAGTGCAGGACCCAACGTACCGAGCTACACTAGTGGTAATACCTGGCCAATAAAACCTACTTCGAAGGCGATCATAGGTTTTGTGGTAATCAAGGTGACCAGCCGTCGGATGGTCATGAAGTGCTCTAAGGACTTCGGACCGAAGCGATCGGGGTAGAACGGGAACCCAGCGCTGACCGTCAGGATGGTAAATTTTGCGGTACAGCACCGAGTTGTCCAGCTTAAACTGCGAGAGTTGGCGACGGAGCCTCGCATTAGGTGGACGGGAACTGCCAGTGAGGTATAGCCTATAATACGTCGACAGTATGGGTCAGCCAGCTGTCGAGAAGAAAAATCGTGCGGGTCGTCCGAAGGCAGCTGGTCCATATAGGCGAGAGAGGAAACCGCCGTAGACGTGGACTCCGAGGGCGTGTTGTGCGAATTGATTGCGGAAACCCCGAGTGGAGTCGCTGGTAGTGGGCAGCGAGAAAGAGCGTCGGCGTCACTATGTTTCCTGCCACACTTGTATACGATGGCAAAATCATACTCTTGTAGGCGTAGAATCCAGCGGCCGAGGCGTCCCGACAAGTTCTTGAGTGTCGAAAGCCAACATAGAGCGTGGTGGTCGGTCACAATTGTGAAATGGCGGCCGTGAAGATAGGGACGAAATTTCTGCACTGACCACACGACGGCGAGGCACTCCTTCTCGGTGATCGTGTAGTTCCTCTCGGCTGCGGAGAGGACGCGGCTGGCGTACGCAACGACTCGCTCTCGCGAAGAGTTGTCGCGCTGGAGGAGGACGCCTCCTAAACCGTGGCCGCTAGCGTCCGTATGGAGGAGGGTCGGTGCACTATCGTGAAAATGAGAAAGTACAGGATCGGTCGTGAGGGCACTCTTCAACCTGTCGAAAGCCGATTCACATTCCTGAGACCACTGAAAGGGCGTACCAGAAGCAAGTAGCTCTGCTCACAATATATATATATATATATATATATATATATATAATCCATTGGTAGGGCTATTACAGGATATATATTAGATGGAACAGAAATGATACAAAAGGGGGGTAAAATTGCCAACAGGTTCAATCACTATTTCCAGTCAGTATTCGTAAAAACCGAAGACGATGCCCAAGAGTATCAATTACCTTCACCGCTGACACGCATAAAGTATGAAATCTGCATAACTCGTGAAGGAATATTTAACATGCTATTATATTGTTAGATACAAAGAAAACTGCCGGACCTGACGGTATACTGACCACTTTTTCTGCGACGGTATGCAGACTGTTTGTTTTATTGCCTCACTCTACTGTTTCAAAAGTCTTTAAAATGTTACTCGTTACCCTAACACCGGCGCAGTGCTATAGTAGTTCCGACATTTAAAAGTGGTAACCGATTGTTCGTGAACAACTGTAGACCTCAATCTATGACATATCTGTGTGCTGTAAAACATTTGAACACAAAATATCACCGCATGCAAGGCAGTTTCTAAAGGACCATAATATATATTACGCCCCTTCCAGCATGGCTTCAGATCTGGTCTTTCTACTGTTACGAAACTTGTGGAAACCATTCATGATTTCACTACTTCTGTGGATGCATGTCAACGAAATTTTTGTCATACGTATGGATTTCGCAAAGGCGTTTGATAAAGTATCTCACGATAAACTTTAAACTTCGCAGCGTAGGAATCGGTACGCAGTTGCTTGAATGGATTCGTGCACACTTATCGCATCGTCAACAAGCTGTTAAATATAAAAGTACTGTATCGAACAATTAGAAGTTTATTCAGGAGTAACACAGGGATCCGTGCTAGGGCCTCTCTTGTTCCTGATATATATAAATGACATACCTTCAGTTATTGAATCACCAGTAAAAATTAAACTTTTCGCTGACGTCTGTCTTATTTATTGCCAAGTTACATGTACATACGACAACTTGAAATTGACCGCTATCTTCAATCACTAGGTGAGTGGTGCAGAAAATGGGAGATGGAAATAATTACAATAAGTCCACTTAGACACACATTACGAAAAAGAAAATTCCGCTTTTGTTTGAATATAAGATTGAGGACAGACTTCTCGATAGGGCGACTAGCTTTAAGTACTTGGGTGTAATAATTACAGACAATTTAAGCTGGACTCAACACGTGGACAACACCTGTTCGTCAGAATATAAAACATTACGTGTTTCGAGGAACAAAATGCCGAAAGCGACGGGAGGAGTTAAACTATTGGCATATGAAACCTATATACGTCCTATTTAAGAATATGCTAGCACATTTTGTAGCCCGGATCAGAAGGTTCTCAAGAAAAATTTTGAGCGTATTCAGAGAATTTCTGTACGCCTTATTTATTTATTTTTTCTTTCAAAGTACAGGCGAACAGACTCGGTAACGAACATGCTGAAAAAGTGCTAGATAAAATTCATGGAAGAAGATAGAAGTGCAGTTTGAAACTATTTTTTTTTCATATATTTCTTGGAAAAGTAAAAATCAATAGGGATAGATATATTAAACAGCTTGATAAACGGCCTCTGCGAACAGCTTATCACCTCACTGTGCAACCAATACGACAACGCACAGATTTGTTTAATTTTTCTTTTTTTCCTGATGCCGTTAACTTGTGGCATAGTTTGCCAGCGGAAGCTGTACTAACAAGTGATGTAAATGATTTTCTGGTATTTTTAGACAGGTATTGCATCAACTATAATTTTGCTTGTAAGTTGGCCATTGTTATATGTTTGTGCCTGGTGTTATCCATTGTGCCCTTCCTGTAACAACCCTCAAAAAAGGGTTAGCACTATGATTAAATAAATATAAATAAATATAAATAAATATAAATAAATATAAATATAAATAAATATGAATAAATATAAATATAAATAAATAAACAATAAATTTAGACAGACAGACAGACAGACAGACAGACAGACAGACAGACAGACAGACAGACAGACAGACAGACAGACAGACAGACAGACAGACAGACAGACAGACAGACAGACAGACAGACAGACAGACAGACAGACAGACAGACAGACAGACAGACAGACAGACAGACAGACAGACAGACAGACAGACAGACAGACAGACAGACAGACAGACAGACAGACAGACAGACAGACAGACAGACAGACAGACAGACAGACAGACAGACAGACAGACAGACAGACAGACAGACAGACAGACAGACAGACAGACAGACAGACAGACAGACAGACAGACAGACAGACAGACAGACAGACAGACAGACAGACAGACAGACAGACAGACAGACAGACAGACAGACAGACAGACAGACAGACAGACAGACAGACAGACAGACAGACAGACAGACAGACAGACAGACAGATAGATAGATAGATAGATAGATAGATAGATAGATAGATAGATAGATAGATAGATAGATAGATAGATAGATAGATAGATAGATAGATAGATAGATAGATAGATAGATAGATAGATAGATAGATAGATAGATAGATAGATAGATAGATAGATAGATAGATAGATAGATAGATAGATAGATAGATAGATAGATTAGATAGATAGATAGATAGATAGATAGATAGATAGATAGATAGATACGTCTACAGAACACGCTATTGCCGCTCCTCTGTACGTACCATGTGGCCCTTCTTGGCAAGGCACAAATATAGAAAATGTATATCCTGATCCACAGACGTTCTACATAAACTACTGAAGCGATATGTCACCGACAATCTCTCACCATAATAGTCAAGCTAAGAACACAATGCATGTAAGCTTCGTCCTACGTTTTATCTCGCTCGCTCCTTATTTAGCGTATACGGTCCCGGGTTCCTCTGCACATGAAGTGTCGCTAATGTTGGGGCGAAATAATTAACGCGCGACCATTACCCTCCACGAAAAAAACACAAAAGCACACTGTCGCGCAAGTCAGTATTACGATCACTTAATTAAGAAGCCCGGTTTTGATTCAAGAAAAACAGGCAATCCATACGCATAAATACCGTAAACGATTGCTCATTCACGCCAGCGCACCGCACTTCCCACGCTCTCCTTTAGTTAACGAGATGCCAAATAACTAAAAAATACCCCTCTATTTGATCGCGGCACGCGCGGTAAAATTATGGCACCGGTATCTTTTGCTTCCGTGCAAGCCGCTCGGAAAGTGGCTCTCAGCACGCAACGCGCCAGTCAGATATATTAAATAATAACGCGATCCAGTCACTCGCATCTCTTTCCTCAGTTTGCTCGGCCGGTAAACCACGCATGAAGTCTTTCTTATTATAAGCGTAGCGACAAGAGAGGAAGAAGAAGAAAGGATGAAACAGCAATAAGAGACGCTTACGCCCCATTTCTCGTTAGGCACTGCGCCGTGTCGCCTGTAGGCAGACAGAAATTAGGTGCCTTTTTCCTTTTCCACATGAACCACTACCACCACCACCATTTCTCGTCGTAAAAGCACGCTTTTATATGTGCATGACGAACGTTACATTAAAAAAAAAAGCAATTGCGAGAGCACAGGGGAATCTCGCCGCGTATCCTGCGACATTCGCTGATGCTAAGTCCCGCACACGTGTGTTTTCCTTTTAACGCGGAGATAACGCTTCCTGTAGCTTCCTCTCTTGTAAAATTGTTGTATAATTTTTGTTTGTTTGTTTGCGGGAGATCGAACGAAGCCGCGCGCCCTTTTCATTTCCTGGTCCTGACGCGTGGGAACGAAATGAAAGCAGCGGCGCGAAGAAATAAATGGGCGGTTCGGACGGAACGGCTCACATATACTCGGTCCCGAAAGCAAGCGGCGACGGCGAACAATCGAACCATGCTAATCTCTCGCCATACATCTTGTTTCCGCTTAATAAGGAGCAAACGCCCCTTGAGAAACACGCCGCGAGGAAATGAGAAAAAGGGGCCCGCGAGATAGTTTGAGAACGCAGTTTCGCTAACAACTGTATGGCATATATACGCGTTCTGAATACACGTGTGCGCCATTTGTCGTGACCTTCACTATCTATCTATCTATCTATCTATCTATCTATCTATCTATCTATCTATCTATCTATCTATCTATCCACCTATCTATCTAGATATCTATCTATCCATCTATCCATCTATCCAACCATCTATCCATCTATCCATCTATCCATTCATCCATCCATCTATCCATCCATCCATCCATCCATCCATCCATCCATCCATCTATCCGTCTATCCATCCATCTATCCGTCTATCCATCCATCTATCCGTCTATCCATCCATCTATCCGTCTATCCATCTATCCATCCGTCTATCTATCTATCTATCTATCTATCTATCTATCTATCTATCTATCTATCTATCTATCTATCTATCTATCTATCTATCTATATATCTATCTATCTATCTATCTATCTATCTATCTATCTATCTATCTATCTATCTATCTATCTATCTATCTATCTATCTATCTATCTATCTATCTATCCATCCGTCTATCTTTCCTTCCGTCTATCTTTCCATCCGTCTATCTATCTATCTATCTATCTATCTATCTATCTATCTTTCTATCCATCCGTCTATCTATCCATCCGTCTATCTATCTATCTATCTATTCATCCGTCTATCTATCTATCCGTCTATCTATCTATCTATCTATCTATCTATCCGTCTGTCTGTCTGTCTGTCTGTCATTATCTTTCCGATAAATCTGTCAGCCTTGTCGGTTTTTTTTTTAAAAAATGGAACACAACCTAAGTATAAGTAAACTTGAATAACGCGCCTTTTGGGAACGGAGTTTTGCTGATTATGCACGATACAAGCGTGTATGGTTGTATGCACTCCTCGCATCATTATTATTATTATTATTATTATTATTATTATTATTATTATTATTATTATTATTATTATTATTATTATTATTATTATTATTAAATGAGTAGTAGTAGTAGTAGTAGTAGTAGCAGCAGCAGCAGCAGCAGCATCACCATCATAATCGGCCTGACCAAACCCTATGCTGACCGAAGGCCTCTGCCATGCTTTGCCTATCAACTCTATAGTTCTGCGCTTACTGCGACCGTTATCGCCGCAAGCTTTTTATTTTAACGCGAGAGCGTTAGAGAGCTCTTTTCGCAGATATGCCGGCGGCGATGTCGGCGTTGGCGTTGGTGTCAGCGTCGTTGGTTGTGAGCTAAAACTCATCATCTTTGCGTAACCGAAAATTTCGCCATCTTTGCGTGACTAAAATATCTAGATAGATGCAAATGAAATAAATAATGAAAAGTTCCGTGTCTGTGTGGGGTCCCATACCGGGTCATTTGCGTGGGCCAGCGGGTGTTCTACCACACAGCCACACCTTTGCTTGTGAATACAGTGAAAATAACTTCCTCTGCTTGGAAATGCGGTGAAAATAGCTTTCATGCATCCTTTACAAGCACACGCGTCCTGTATACATACTTCACGACACAACATCAAATAGTGTCGTAATCATGCGTGGTACAAGCGTATATTGTCATCGGGCGTCAGAACATAGGATTATCATAATGACTTCATTGTTTATAGCCAGTCACTCACTGCAAAACACACACGCTACTGCACCCTTAAGGCCACGTAGTTGGTGCATGTAAGTTCGGAAAGACTTCACACGCTAAAGTGTTTGAAGTACACACCAGGAACAGAATAACGCTATCGCGTCCAACTCTCAAAGGCGAAGCTTAAGGGTGCCCCAATTTACAACTGTCCACCCAACTTTCTGCCTCCCGTATGAATTATCATATTCAAGCAAATACTGCACCGAAAGTGCGTGCTTTCCAGGGTTCCTAAACGCGCGGCACAATAGAAGGGTCTAAGTGTTCACCTGTGTCGCTGTGACGTGAGCCAGGATTCAAACCCGGCGCTTCGAGCTCGGCATAAAAAATTCTACATCCAGGATCCATGCATGGCACCGCAATGCCACGGTCGTGACGTGCTCGAACATCAAAGTAGTAATACCCTCTAGTTCTTAATAGTCGATAGAGATCAGCACTTAAACATTATATTTACTACTATTGGTTGTATTTGCATTTTAACTGTTCATGAAAATCGAGCGCAAGCAGTCGTTCTGCATCGTAGAAATGTACACTTGGAAAAATAAGCCGAGTGGTTTGGCGCTGTTAACAAGATAACGATTGCATAAAGCCACAGTAACCGACCGTTTCGGTACATCCGACGGAAACCGAACATCCCGTTTTCGCCGGTTCGACTGCGCCGAGTTGTGGTTACCGCACATAGAAACCGGATGGTAGACCAACGCTGAGCATTACGTACGTACATACGCACTCTAAAAACAGCGCGTACGCGACCCTAGAGACATCCGGCTTTGACGCCAAAATGTATTTTCTGCTCTCGCATGCAGCTGTTCGTGAACAGCTTTAAAACCCGCGCACATGCCTAGCACAAAACAACAAAAACAAACAACGCCCGGGTAAAACGTACTCCATACATGCCGTACTGCGGGAGTAAGTCCCCACTTAAGATCTAACCACACGTACGCGTCACAAGGCGTCTTTGCGGTGCGCCCGGACTCCGCGCCACGACTCCTTCCTTAGGGAGAGGGCACGCGGCTACTCGCAGTTGCGCACCTACTTTCTCTCTATAAACAGAAAGCACGCATACGGGGAGGGCATGGCGCGCGCTGTCGCGTTGCGACGCGTGTGTGTGGTTAGTGTGGTCAGGCCTTTATACACCGTATGACGCGCGTCAACCCGGCAGAAAATGCGCATGCTGTTCGAATCGACAGTCTCGCACGCGCGTACTTGTCCTTCCGTGTCGTTCGCCCCATATTCGGAAGTATTTACAGACACGAGGGGGGCGCGCCGCTCAGCACGCGAGCTTTCGAGCGGGAGCCGTCCAGTTTCGTCACACGATTACGTCACGGCGACAGCCGACTCCCCCTCGCTTCTTTTCGAGCTCGTCGCGCGCACGTGTTTTCGTATATACCCGCAGCTCATTGCGTAAGGCCTACCCAGACACGCACGCAGACGATGCACGCGCATCTGGCCCTCCTGCGGACTCCCGGAAAACAAGAATATCAACACACGCGAGCGGCCGTGCATTCACCGCGCACGCGCTGACAGAACGAATTCGCGCAGAGAGCTTCGCGTTGAATAAGTACGTAAGCGGGAGTGCCGTGTACTTCCCGAACACTGTATCTCTACGCGCGACTCGGTGCACGCCGTCCCGAGTTTTCTCCGCTCCCGTATAGCGGCTGCACGTACATTCAGGGGCAGGTTTAGACTGAGCGGACGTGTCTCGCATGTGACGGATGAACGCCCACGTGTTTTTTTTTCATACATTAAACTCACACGCATGAGTGCGAGGTCTGAAGTAAATTTCGTCGCGCTCCCCTCACAAATCTGCCACCCGCTTCCTCTCCGCCGGACTCGGTTCTTTTCAAAATGGGGCCGACGCGTCGGTGGTCGCGTAATGCAGTGTTGCTGTGGTTCGCCGCATTTCCAACGCGGAAACGGTGGAACGAACAAAAAGAGAGCGATAGAGATGTTGAAAGACGGAAACACAAAATAACAATGTAGAATAGATTGATGAGACTGTTTTGTTTGTTTGTTTGTTTGTTTGTTTGTTTGTTTGTTTGTTTGTTTGTTTGTTTGTTTGTTTGTTTGTTTGTTTGAGAGAGAGAGAGAGAGAGACTTGACTACATAAACCAAACAAAAAATGAAGTCAAGGAGAGCATATAGGAATCGCATTACGTATAGAAAGTTTCTTTTTTTATATTATTCAAATTTATTGACCACTATCAGAGGAAAAGTATGATTAATATTGGTTCTTTAGAAACTCACCAAGGGAAGGGGGGGGTGACCAAACCCGCCACCTTTGCGTGCAAAGAAGCAAGAAGAAAAAAAGTTAAAAGACCGCATGAGTAAACATCCTATAGGAGTTGCTTCAAGCTTTTAATTCACTTTACAAATACGAGGCGTCGAAAAACCCTCACCTCGAGTATGTCCCTGCACAACGCCTCCGATTTCGAACAGTCTTCTCACTATTTAGACGGATCACTTTGAGTGCAATAAAGTTTAGGTCGGACTACATTGTACCGTTAGAACGGCCATTCTGCCAGCTTCGTTTTTTTTTTTTTTTCGGTAAAGTGTGAATTAGACGACGCGTTTAAACGCTGTCAAGAGCTACGCTTTCGGGGTCACAGTGCGTGACTGTTTAATCATGAAATGCACAAAATAACCTCCCAGGTTCGGAAGCAATGCAGAGAACAGGGTTTTTCGTCGGACGGGACGAGTATATAAAAGCAAATAGATAACACAGAAGTCGCGTTATCTAACACGAGCTTCGAGTGTTCGCGCCAATGTCTATCTGCCCACTAGCACATTATCACCTCCGTTTTTTTTTTTTTTCTGAAGTGCGGGCAAGAGTCTCGATCTCAGTCACAATTGTATCTCACACGAGAAAAAAAAGAGAGGAAAAAAAAACGGGAAAGCGAAAGCAAGAACTAGAGAGGACAGTACACAACGCTAGCACGGCCCTACAAGCCTAAAAAGAAAAACTAGAGAGGGTGAAATCACAGACGGTCGACACTCACAGAAAGAGAAAGAGCAAAAAAAAAACAAAAAAACACGCGAAGTTCAAGTTGAGACGACCTTTTGCCTTCACGATCCGGGTTCCGCCGTATTGCATTATAAGCCGCAAGCACAATGGAATGAGTTCGTACGAGCAGCACTCACTGATTGAGGACGGCGAATAGGAATTGATCCCACACCCTTGCTTTTATTACACGGGGCCGCATTCCTAGCTAGTGTGTATATGAATCATTTGCTTTCTTTATTTTGCTATTAGAAACGCCCCTCCGGGAGTGCCGCAACCGGAAGTGAAATCCTCCCGCACCAGGATGTATAATCTATCCGCTTCGTCTCATGCATAAGCACGCGCATACGTGCTCGTTCATCCGATGAGAAAGAGATAGAGAGATATATAGAGAGATGATACTGAAGTACAGGAAGAGGGGGGAAAGAGAATGAAAGGAGACGCATCTCGATAGCGGAAGGGAGGACGAGGAGGGAAAAAAAGAGTACAAAGAAGAAGAGTGAATAATCAAGGCTGCGTGGGCTATACGCCACCCCGTGTCGTGCTGTCATGGAATGAACGTGCTCACAACCAATCGGTGACAAGTATAATAAGTGTGAGAATAAATGAACAACAAAAAGAAAGGACGAACATCTGCACGCTTCGTATCGAAGTGTGCTGCATTTGCAGGCCGGAAACGTTGTACGTCATTCGAAAAAACGGGGTCTGCGAACTGCCATCTGTCGCGACGATGTGACAGTGGAACGAGTCGTGCCACGGCGGCAATCCGTCGCTGGGCGGCCTTATTATGCACACTTCCGGATCGTAGTGTATACGCGCATCTATGCCGGCGCGTTTCGAGTATGGTCGCGGTGTTATGAGAACGATGGAGTCCGCGAGAAACTTGACCCGCATATGGTATATCGAAAGTTCCGCGACGTTAAAGAACCCCCGGGTGGTCGAAATTTCCGGAGCCTTCCACTATGCGGCGTCTCTCATGATCATATTGGTTTTGGGACGTTACATCCCGACAAATAAATCAATCTGAAAGTTCCTTGGCGCTCGACTGTTCACTCAGTACACTGGTACTAAACAGCATGAGATTACGAGGCAGTAAACACCCTGTCTTCGAAAAGCCCAGGACTTACTATCCCCGGAGTCTTTCTTTTGCGGCTATTGTTGCCGTTCTTTAGCGCAGCCAGGATTTTTTTTTAATGGGAGAAGGGGGTGAGGGGGGTCAGTTATACTTTTTGCAAGTTGGTGCGTACATATACACATGCGAAATAGAAAAAAAAATCGGGAGGGGCATGAGGAGGGGGGGGGGTTGTGCTGAACCCTCCTTTCTGGCTCCGCCAGTGTTGTCGCGTCAGGCGTTCACCACTTGTTAGAGATAGATGCCTCGTCGAGCGCAAGAAGTGGCCACCACGAAAGGTCAAAAGAATCATGTGATATCAGATGAAGCCGCGGTTGTGTCATCAGCCGACATCTTCCATAACGTCACACGACTGGCCGACGCTGCTGATTGACGTCACACATCACGACCTCACATGATGGTGTCCCCCCCTATCACACATTGTCGTTTAGTGAAGGGCCAGAATGATTAACGAAATCAACTGGAAAGAAAAAGCAGAAGGCTTTCGCGTTCGAGTAAGGTATATGCATAAGCGACCATGTGACCTTTTACCTATCCAAGGCAAACCCGCAATGCTGCGCGCATCTGCGTTCGACCATGCGTGACAGTGCGTGTAATTAAGTAGTGCACTGAACAACTGGCAACGTTATGCTGGGTAAGAAACGGCGCAGAGGCTATTGCGCGAGCGTTCGCGCGTTGCGAATACGGTGCACACAGCTTCTCCCGTACCGGTGACATTAGTTATATAGCAGAACCGATTCGTTTTCCGCTTGTGGGCACGCGGGTTCTGAAACCGGCGTAAAAAGGAAACGACCGTGACGACCAGCTTTCGGCAACGTAGCGTGCACTTGACCTATCTCGTTATCCCAGCAGGGACATCCCTGTGGGGTGCCGCGGGTGGCTGGTGGGCTGCAGCCTTAACTCGCCACACAGCTGTGCGATTGTGTACACAAGCGGGGCAAACGGACATGCCCGACAGTTGGTGTCACTATAGTGTGTTGTACATAACAGATGCTCTGTGCAAACAATCGTTCGTTGGCAGCTGCGAGCAACATATGCGGCGCGTTTTCGTCACAGTGGGCGTGCCACAAACGAGTCGTGGCTTCGCGAAGGCTTTTACGTGAACGTCTGGTCTTTCATAGGCTCCTGTGGTTGCTTACCGCTGCTAAATCAATGGCCGATACTATACTTAACGCAAAGTTGTCACAGTAGCCATAGAAACACAGTGGTGACACTGCAGGATAATTGAAAGTGCCACACCTGCAGGCTAAGACGTGGCACTGTTTAATATGAGGACGCGGGTTCAATTCTCGGCCCCCATGGCCGTAATTGTGTGCGTGTGTGTGTCCCAGATAGCACACACTAAGGAAATTAACGCAGGGATACCCCTACGTTACTTTGTTTCTCTGTACCCTCTTAAGCACAGTTGCTAGATGCAAAGCGTAAGAAATGTGTGCCTAATTTTATTGCATTATGATTTATTCCATTCTGTTGTTCTGCCTTTCTTTCCTCCTGTTTCTAGGCGCTGCTCCACCCGGGTGATGGCGACATTCGCACTGCGAGGTACCATGAATGTCGAGCTACTGAACCACAAACCTGCAGTGGTCGGGATCCAATCGCCTTATCTAACACTGAGTCACTGGCCGAAAAGCATTTCTCGCCGTCAACAAAGCTTTATCTCACCGTGTATGCCGGAGCTAGGCGACTGCACCGCTATCGTGCCTACACAAGAAGTGCAAAGATAGTCCAGGCAGTGCACTCACGAGTGAAAAACATCTACCGAACACCGATCGCGCCTCCAACTGTTCCCGCTTTGACAAACGAACACCGGACTCTCTCTCAGTGTGTCTTGAGTGTACAGACTCGGTGATTGCGGTATCTGTCGGGATAAAAGATTTTGGGAGCCCGCTTCTCACAGCTCCTCAAGTCCCGGAGACCATGCGACACTCTACAGCTGGGCTCAGGCTGTGTAGATACACTGCAACGCGATTGGCAACAATGTAGACTTTCAGTTCTGTGCCATTCTCACCCCAGCACACCCTTCAACCCGTCCTAGTGTGGCGTAGCAACTTGAAGATCTTGAACAAGGTGCAAATACGACACGAACACCCAAAGAAAAGCTCACGGGGTCACGCGTGCGTTCGTCCAAGATAACTCGAGGGCTACAGCACTCTTCATTTTTTGTCCTCAGTTAAATTTATTGAATTCCTCCGCCCCTGACAGCTTTCTGTACCTAGCGTGGTTCCGCACTGCCGCTGAGGTCGTATAGGTGTTTCAAGTTTCAAGCTAACTGTCCATCTATCTCTTTCTTGCTCTTTTTGTTTCCTTTGTCGTTCCCTTTCTATTATTACACCAAGTAAAGGGTAGCCAACCGAGCCAAAGCTTATTGGTTAACATCCCTGCCTTTCCTCTTCCTATCTCCCTCAACGCCCCTCACGCGCCTCCGGCATCGGAACTATCGGCAAGGAAATAGGTCATGTGACGACGTAATACTGTTACATGACGTCATGTGACGATATAATGCACCGTCACCTGGTGTGACGTATAGGATGACATCACAATCATGACACAAATTCTGGTACCTCTTCGCGTCATGATGTGACCTCCTGACGGTGAGTTCCTGCCCCAATCGTGTTGACGTCGCCTACGGTGACGCTCACACTTCGTCGCGTTTGATGTGGCATCCAAGGCTTGAGCCTTAATGAAGGACACACCAGCAGCCTAACTATCGATTCCCTTTCTGTCGGGCAGCAAATATAACAAATTCTGGCTAGCGTCCCTGCCTTTCCGTGGTTCTCTTTTGTCCTGTCTTCGAGGTAAAAGCAGGGCACAACACGTACGTGGTCTCTCTCCTCAGCTCGGGCAGAGGCCGGCTCACTGATCCCGTGCCGAGACGCCCCAGTTGGCCGAGAAACTGCCGGCCTCACATAGCTCTGTCCACGTGCCGTTGTTTTCGTGCGGCATTCCCGAGTCCTCGCTATGCCTCTGCTTAGCGCAGGCCTGCTCGTCAGGGCAATCCCTCAAGCGTCAAGACAATGTCCAGAAAGAAAATGCTCTTTTACACAGTGTGTTTCCTCAAAGGCACTAAATGTGTTTTATGTCTCCAGATGCATTTTATGACGCGTCTCTAGAGGCATTCGTGTGAATTTTTTTAGAGCATACTTTGCATGTAATATCCGATCTTAAATAATACGTGTAATGAGTAGTGTTCTCAGGATGCAGGGAAACAATTCAATTATTGTTATCGTTGCTTGTAGCGATTACTCAGTGTTATGTCCTGGTAGTGTACGATGGGCGATGTGCCGTAAAGGGCTGTGCAAATGGGATATAGCGATCTTGATTGAAAACGTCTGAACTGGGCAGAAAGTGAGAGAGGAGCCCGTGAAGGTTGCTCCGCTTCACTGTATACGTGCACAAATGCGGAAGTTGTCGGCGCGCATATACAGCAAGCAATCATGTAATTTCATCTTTCTCACTTTAAAGCAATTTCAAAGAAAGAAAGAAAGACAGAAGAAAGAGAAAGAAATGAAAGAAAGAAAGAAAGAATAAAGAAAGAAAGAAAGAAACGTTTATCCCTTCCCACGTGCTTTCAGGCATCATTGTGAACGCTGAATTCAGCAGTATCCGTTGCCTAAATATATATCCTGGTCGCTATTTCGTCAGTTAATGAAGGAAATTCGCGAAACAAAAGAACAATGAGGAATCATCCTTGCGTTTATGCAGTGACATGCAGTGGCCGTGAAGCCACGCTTCACAGCTTCTCGGGAAGTTGGGCAACCAACTCGTTCTGACAAAGCGCAAAAAAAAAAGGTACTCGTACACGCAAGACGCTAATCACTCTCTTTCGCTTCAAATTACCGTTCTTCTTATCGCAGGGAAACGAGTGTTATCTATAGATCGCTTCAAGATTACCGTACGTCACCACGCCCCCCGAATGCTTAGTGTAGGAACCTAGAGGACTTGGCATCAAAACCAGCGGGTTCCCGCCTAAGACCGAACCATACAGGATTATGCCATCAACATGTTCAGTGCCCCGTAAAATAAGAAAGAGCTTGACTATACGCCTTTTTCCACGATGCCACGGCACATGCGCCATTCCCTAGCGGAAAAGTCGCGAAACGACTCCCAGTCTCGGAGGCCTTCGTTCTGTAGCAATGCCAGTTCTCCCAGCCCCTACCACACCCTACCAAAACGCTAGAGGGCAGCACCGGTAAATGGAAAAGGCGAATTAGTTTCATCACGTATGAAGCGTGCGACTCTTATCAAATAGGAAAGAGGAAGCACTGCCATAGTTCTCCCCTCCGCCAAAGACTGATAAGCTCTTCGCAAGCTGCTGCTAAAGCAAAAAACGAGTAAGGCTACACGCGCAGAGAAGTGCGAAACATTTTAGGCCCACTGTTTGAATGAATAGCTAGTATGACTCAACAGTGTTTTTGTTTTTCTTAGAACACTTAATCGAATGTACACATTTCTGCCAAACTGCAGGAGCATGCACTGTTTGAAGAACTATTCACTAAGTAGTACATCGATTTGTTCGAGTGGTTGATGCTGTTACTGTCACAGCGGCATATTTTATTGTTTCTTTTTTTCACGCAAAACAACGAAAAAAAGACACGAGACAGGAGAGTTAAACAGATTTTTTTTTAGCGCTAAGATATTTGCTTAACAAAAGCAACATGCAATACGATATCTAACGACGAAATACTGCTTTTAGACCGAGACGTGCACTAAGGGAGAAAGTAGGCTATGTATCATGAAGATGATACAGACATCTTCAAATATCAATCACGGTTTTTACACAAATATACGTTTTACCTCTTCTCCCTTCTGCCAACTCTAGCTTCGTGTGTGAGACAAGCCAACCGTGCAGCCCTATTAAAACGTAGTTCTCCCACTATATATTATATAAACATGCAGAACTCTCACATAAAGACGCTACGTCACCTTAAGTTTGCCGACTGCTGTGAGCAAATTACATGCGGCAACCACGTCATGCCATGCAAATATCACCTTTAAAAGTAATGTTGGCTCTCGCATAAGCGAGTCAAGATTACTTCGATATGACACAAACAGTACGCTCTGAAAACGAAAGTGCGTCCATTACCTATAACCGTGAATGTTCCGTGTCTTAATCAGTGAATACCGCACAGTGATCAGCGATGGAAACGCCGTAGTCGGCCGCACGACAATCAATGTTTTTTTGTTTTTTTTTGTTTTTTTTTTTGTGGGGAGGCCATCAGTGAATGCTGGGTTTTCGCCCCGGCGTGAAATGTTGTCATAATGCGAGGGTGAGGCCTTTTTGCTTTCATTAGGTACAATAATATCTTGTATATTATAGGTGTCCTCAGCGTTAAACGGTGGCGCTTGAAAACGCCAGAGGTGCCACGCGGGCATTCGCGTTTCGGTTGCCGTGTAAATGTTATTTATTATCTCTATATACGGCTGCCATTGTGCATTGTCTCGACATCGGACATTACGGCACCATTAACGACCACACGTCTCTGAATTATTACCAGCACGTTCCCATGTTTGTCATGGTAAAGGTCACAACTCGCAATGGTGCGCTGCAATTCTGCGTTGCAGACTGCACCGGATTTAAAATGCGACTACACTTACAAACCACCGGCTGATCCAACAATCATCTTTCTTTCTTCCTTTCATGCTTTCCTTTCTCTCATCCTTTTTTCTTTCATCATTTCTTTCATCCTATCTTTCTTTCTTTTTTTTCTTTCTTTCTCATCAGTAATTCATGCGGCCTTTTTGGCATAAAATGCGTGGAGAGCATGCGACGTGAAAGAGCTGTCATTAGGGGGCTTAACGAAACCGGAAGTTCCTAGACGAAGTTGGTCGCTCCGCACCGCTATTATGACCTCGCTTCTATTCCGGTGACGTCCAACGAGATTAGCGACAACCGGGTAATCCCCTTGATCGCCACCATCGCCACACTCCGGGCCTAACGCAACTCACATTTCCTTTTTATTCCTGGCATTGAAAGCAAAGTCCTACCAGCCAGAAAGCCAACATTGGACTATACCTTCCAGCACTACTGTACCAGACGAACCAGCGTTGTTCGCACGCAAAGCAAGCGCCACTGACATCACGTCATCCGATCGAACCAATGACAGCATGTAATTACCTTTGTTCACCGGCAGCCGCTGTTAAGAGCCAAGGCTGCAGAACACTCAGAAAACAATGCAAGCACCTATAGCGAAGCAGGTTTTGTTCCCCCTTCTTTTCCCCTGTCCCCACTCGTCAAAAGCGTGTCGAATCAGATACGTCTGTCAGTGACTCGTTGAGAGCTGCGCGCTGAAAGGCGTTGTCCAAAGTCTCACCAGTTGACGTCATCGGGCTTCCCGAACAGTTATATTAATAGCGGCAGATATTGAGGCGAGCCCCATTTACAGTTGCCGAGGTGAGAGGGCTGCGGTGGCGTAGCACGTCTTGCTTTTAAGAAAGGTCAACACATGCACCTCAAAAGAGTCTTTTCTACCCCCCCCCCCCTCCTCGCTGTAACATGTAATCGCGCCGATTACATGTTACAGAGCGCCTACGCTCCCGAAGCTGAAAGCTGCACTTGACCCTCGGTCAGCGCCATTTATTCGGTAAACAAACGTTTTTAGTTTGATGTTGCTTTCTCTTTCTCTCTTCTTCGAGTACATCGCCCACATGACAGCCATGCATAAAGGAAACTACCATCGCTGTGACATTTTATTGCCTCTGGGCATTTATTCTTCGCGTCCATGTTCACAAGCATCGAAGTGCGTTTGTCCAGGAAACATGTTTGCTACTGGATCCAACAAAGGAGTGTTTGTCTTCGTAAACACATCGTCCTTACGCAGGGTTTGTGATGCAGAAGCGAGGAAGACATAAACGCGTTCAGAGCGGTGGATATCCGGTTGCGCAAGACTGGTCGTCAACGGGCGCCGCAGATGCTTGCACCGCTCAGTGGGATTAGGCCTTCGCGCCCGAGCTGTTGAGAACAGCCTTTCACTGCGATCGATGTGTCACTGTTGTACAGAAACATTTCATGACTCAATGTCACAGTGTCATTACGCCTTTAAGATGATGCCTTTAGCCAGGTTTATTCGCTTCATGGCATGCGACGGCGCTTTTGCCATTTGATTCCTTTCGAGTGTATGTAGTCTGCTGGAGCGCGTGCACTGGGTTCATGGGTAACTGAAGAAGTTGGCTGCAGAATGCATGTGACCGAGTCGATAAACGTGGCTAATACTGCTGGGTTCTTCTTCAGGGGGTAGGGGGGAAGGCAGACGTTTGTCGCAGCACCCCTCCCTATTGTGTCAATGTGTGTGGCTGACTTCGCCACCCCCCCCCCCCTCTTCGGTGACTAAAAATGTGACCGCCCCCTCCCGCGCCACCCCCTCTCTAGGGCATGCCTATGCTTCTCACTAACAACTTTTGAATATCGAAGCTTATCATTGAAGATCCGTCCATGGCGTACCTTTGTTTGCTTTAATTAGCGTGCGCACAGACAAGTATTTCCGTCTACTTTTCTATCTTTATTTTCTTTTTTATTACCAGCCCACACATCAACACCGTGGCAGATGTTCTGTGGTCACGATAAAGAAAAAAATCGGCATATCCCACATACCTAGGGAATTGATGTTATGCGGAGCATGCGCATGGAAAGTGACTTTGTTGTAAATTTTTATTGAGTGAAAAATCACCAATTGGCGCCCAACATTTGCTCGTAGTGAGAGAAAATATATTGAGAGAAGGGCAGGGAGGTTAATCGAAATTGTCTCCTGTTTGCTACCCTGCACAAAAGGGGGAGGTAATGCGGAGGGCAGGTGAGAAGGAAAGTGAAAAGAAAAGTAGACAAAGGTAAGTAGATGTGCACGCACAGAAATACGTTAAACAGCCACATATGTTTTACATAACTAGTTGTTTGCAATTGCGTAACGATGCCAACAGCAACAACTATATTACCAACACCAGAAGCGGGAAACTGATATGAAGCGCTGCTGTTCGCGACGATGGTAGCCCTGGAAACTGCTACATAAACCAACTTCAACGGGTGGCATTTAACTACCATTGCCGTTGACCCGACGTGACGGCTGTATCATAGGAGTACATGTGTAATGTTTATAAAATTGGATAGCCAGCACTCCAACCAGAATTGACGCCTCACGAACATTCTATAGGGTTTATTTGAAAAGTATAGTTCCAAGACCTGGCGTGGCTCCATGGTGGAATACTTGATTTCCACGCAGAATGATGGGGTTCGATTCCTGCTGGGACCCTTACATTTGTTGTTTGCATTATTCGGGTCAACGCTGCGATGTCAGCTTTTACTTAAAGGGTCACTCACCAGGCTCCCAAAATACAAAATCCCTGCCACGGTGGTCTAGTGGCTATAAGGTACTCGGCTGCTGAACCACAGGTCGCGGGATCAAAACCCGGTTGTGGCGGCTGCATTTCCGACGAAGGCGAGAATGCTGTAGGCCCGTGTGCTCAGATTTGGGTGCACGTTAAAGCACCCCAGGCGGTTGAAATTTCCGGAGCCTTTCACTACGTCGTCTCTCATAATCATATGGGTTTGGGACGTTAAACCCAACATATCAAATCAATCAAAATACAAAAAAGAGCGTAATATTCATTACTGATATTTCTCGTCCTTCTTGGCGCACTATACTGTGACGTAGACAGTAGTTCCCGTGACGTTTACAGCGTACATGCTCTCGATTCATTGATATACGTGAAATATCACATGTGATTTGTCTCCTGCACTGCTTTGCCATGCAGCCGCCCATCCGTTCTTATTTGTCTCTCCTGAATATCGCGCACAATCAACCGATAAAACTTGCCCCGCCGCGGTGGTCTAGTGGCTAAGGCACTCGGCTGCTGACCCGCAGGGCGCGGGTTGGAATCCCGGCTGCGGCGGCTGCATTTCCGATGGAGGCGGAAATGTTGTAGGCCCGTGTACTCAGATTTGGGTGCACGTTAAAGAACCCCAGGTGGTCTAAATTTCCGGAGCCCTCCACTACGGCGTCTCTCATAATCATAGAGTGGTTTTGGGACGTTAAACCCCACATATCAATCAATCAAAACCGATAAAACTTCATTTTTTATGTGTTTACAACTTCGCAAGTGGTGATGGCAGCGTGCAGCCGAGAAGCGCGAATCAGTGCTAATATTCTTCACGCGCATTCAAGAAACTGGAGCACGCCTCGTCCCGACGCTGAGGGCAGCATCGCGCGTTTAGACTTGCGCTGCCCACACAGCTGGGAAGCCGCCGAACTGTATACAGCGTAGGCGTGCGATGCGAGCGGGGGAATAGGATGAAGCCCAACCACGCGGCTCGTTTTTTGAACCCGCGGCACCGCATCCGTACGCGCCGGTCTGTCGTGTCTAAAGTTGCGTCTGCCTACCACGGCGAGAGAAGCGGGATGATTGCGCGGGCGGTGAAGAAGACCGAGAGAAAAGATCTTTAAAAAAAGGGAACAAAAAGAAAGAAAGGAGGCCCGGCGGCGGCAATTTCCGGACGGCACCGGCGAGAGACCGGGCGCTGCTTCCCGTGCTCCTGGTGGCGCGCGGTCTGGTTTGGCGGAAGATACGGCGCACGTGTGCGCGCCCGTTACCTCCGCTCCAGTGTTCTCCGTTGGCCGCCGTCCTTTTGTTCTTCGCTTCCACAGCGCGCGTGCGCGGAGCTGAGTGGGCAGGCTGGGGCACAAATGGGGTTGTTAGGTCAACACACCACCGGCCGCCCCTCTCAACCCTTGGTGGCCATGCGGGGGCGCTCCACGGCCATGTCAGCAGCAGCCCTGGACAGGAACGCTACGTTCGCCGCCAGTTTGACACCTACAGTGTGACCATTGACCCGTCGTCATGACATCTCCAGCCTCGAGCATGTTGTTTACTTCTTCGGCTTCCTCTCCAGCCTTCTACCAGTGGCGTGGTGGCACACCAGACCCATGCCCCCCCCCCCCTCCCCCCTGAAATAGTTTAAGTTGTTTTCGCCATGCAAACAGAAAAAACAATAAGAATTTCAAGGAGGTGCTCTCCCCCCCCCCCTCCGAAAAAAAAATTTCTGCCTACGCCCCTGTCGTATACAATCTTTATTCCGCGATTTCGACGATTTCGCCCGAAATCTGCCGCCATCTCGGTTAAGTCGAACAGGATGTGTGCGCTGCCATTCGTCGGTTTTGCGTAATTTACGTTACACGGCGTTCATCCGCAGTAAGTGCGACTCACACGAACCTTTTCCTCGTCGTTCGTTTCTGAGCGTTGATCGCCCGTCGTCGATAATGTACGACAAGTGAATACCTGACAAGTACATCCTTTGAAAGAGCGAGATGTAGGTGAGCGACGGCGTAGCGATTCGCAAATATATCGCCAAAATCCTATTCGAAACCATTAATAGAGAGAGAGAGAGAGAAAGATAAAGGAAAGATGGGGAGATTAACTAGAAGAAGGCTCCGGTTCACTACCCTGTGCTTGGGAAGGAGAAAAGGGGGTGTGCAAGAGTGAAAGAGAAGAAGAGCTGGTGACAGTAGCGAAAAAGATGTAGCGACTGGATCACTATGCAAGCACTATAGGAAGCAACGCTGTCCGCGCACAGTCACAGTTCCACGAAATTATGAAATTTCCAGCGTGTCATTCGCTCTTATACCGTAGTATAGTTTGACATACCGGAATTATCACCCAATTTTCACAATGCACCTCGATTCCGCGTAAGTGACTGTTCAAGCCAATCTTTACGTTGGACGCTTCATTAGCTGAGCCCACAGGCAAAACTTTTTAGCGGGCCTGCCAAGTCATGTCAACTCCTGCTCAAGCAATCAGATGCGCGATAAATGGCAGTACTGTCGATAGGCCTGAGAGACAAAGAGATAGACAGAATCCAAAATAACAGGCAATAAAAATTAGCGTGTTGATATAATTGTTCTGAATGTAGAATAGCGTGAGCGTTAACGAATAAGGTGCTTCCCAATTTCGGCAAAATAGTCCGAAAAGCAGGAGTCTCCATCTGCTCAAAAGGTCACGAAGCTGCGAAGAAACGTTTACACTGTACATGTTAACCAGAAGGCTATAAGTTACCAGTGTGATGACAAATTATAGGCCAAATCAATCGAGGCTAAGCCAACGCTGACTATAGCAGATTCTGCCTATGTTAACCTCCGCAAAGGCGGCAGATTTCGTGAACATAAAAAAAGTGTCTTGCGAGCGACGTTCGAGGATCGCCATATTTTCAGTCCGATATCAGTTGCAAAGTATTGCTCTACAAACTAAACCCACCTTTCCCGTTTTCGGTTAAACTGCCTGTGTGTGCTCGGTACACCTAATCTTTGGAGTGTTATTTAGCATTGCTAACAGACATACCAGTGTGTCACGCGTAATGTTGATTGATATCTGGGTCCCAAAACCAATATATGATTGTGAGAGATGCCGTTGTGGACGGCTACGGAAATTTTGGCCGCCTGGGGTTCTTTAACGCGCACCCAAATCTGAGAACATGGGCCTGAATCATTTCCACCTCCATCGGAAATGCAGCCGCCGCAGCCGGTATTCGATCCCACGACCTGCGGGTCAGCAGCCGAGTGAGTACCTTAGCCGCTATAGACCACCGCGGCGGGGCCACGCGTAACATTCTTGCTCATAGGAGGTAGCTGATGAATAAAGCCTGGTTTGTTATCTTAACAATCAATACTATCCCAGCCGAGACCTTCCCATACGCACGGAGCAAGTTTGATGAAAAGGAAAAAGCGTTTTCCAGCGGTCATCCCGAAGCCACGCATTCAGTGGGCTATAACACGGCGGTGAGGCACTGCACATCTATGTCAGCGTGATTGCCAGATTGTGGAGACTTATCAGATAACGTCGTCAGCGCTTGTGCCGTCCCCTCTCGAAGAGAGCGGCCAGGAGCCGTGTTTGCCTTTCAAGTGCCGCCAAAGGAAGTCGGGGGAGACGCTTAATCCCTTAATAGGGGCTACTTCCACGTCTTGAAACCCCTTTTTCCTTTGTTATGGCCACTTTAAACGGGCGCCGCAAACGACCTTCAGAGCGTCATTTGTCATCTTCTCTGTCAGCTCACGGAGAGAGTGAAAACACCGGTCGTCGACGGAAGAAGAAATGCCAAGCGGCGGGCAGACTCACCCTACCTGCCCGAGCAACAGCACCGCTTTTTTACGGGGGACTTACTGAGTGCTTGTGAATGTTTGTTGAAATGTGACCCCAATTCCTGTAAATTAAAGTTGCTTTTGTTTAAATGTTCACGAGTGTTCGACCGTTAACTGGCTGGATAGCGGACGCTTTGACCCGTCAAATGCGAGCTGCGAGACCAGCATAGTAAAAAAGCGCTTCAACTGCCATCGGCCGCCAACTCAACGTCCGCCGGCAATGGGATACGTCGCCACGGCAAGACCCCCGGTTGAACCCAGACACACGCCCATTGCAAGGATTTCATCGCCAAGGAGTTGAGCAGCTGACAGCAGAAGGGCAGCAACAAGGTGGGCTCATTTCATCTTTCGACGCTCAACGCGCAGCTCAGCATAGTAAAAAAGCGCTTCAACTGCCATCGGCCGCCAACTCAACGTCCGCCGGCAATGGGATACGTCGCCACGGCAAGACCCCCGGTTGAACCCAGACACACGCCCATTGCAAGGATATCATCGCCAAGGAGTTGAGCAGCTGACAGCAGAAGGGCAGCAACAAGGTGGGCTCATTTCATAGTAAAAAAGCGCTTCAACTGCCATCGGCCGCGACTCAACGTCCGCCGGCAATGGGATACGTCGCCACGGCAAGACCCCCGGTTGAACCCAGACACACGCCCATTGCAAGGATATCATCGCCAAGGAGTTGAGCAGCTGACAGCAGAAGGGCAGCAACAAGGTGGGCTCATTTCATCTCTCAACGCTCAACGCGCAGCTTAGCACCATTTGTTTCACATACGTCCACTCTGAGACAAAACGTACAAGCAAGAATGGACCAGGACGAGCTGACGCATGAGTGTCCAAATGTCACACCACAAGATGAAGCTTCCGCATCAAACGTTCGGCCGCAAAGAAAAACAACCCTATCAACGAGGGCTAAAGAAATGTACCAAACGAACCGCGAAGAGCACTGCCGTAAACTCGATTCTGTTTGGAAAAACGTGGAGAGCGCTCTTCAGGCACTGTCACGCGCTAAGGGAGAACAGTTTACCGGCGCCAAAACGCAGCTTCGTGCAAGTTACGAGTGCTACCAGCATGCTACCGCAAGATACTCATTCTTTCTCGAGAAGGCGAAGACGCCTGAGGCCAGGCACGAATTACAGCTTCAACAGGCAATCGATGAAGACCGTGAGGCGATCGTGAGCGAAAAGTTACGAGAGGCTACGCCACAAGAACGCGACAAGGCACATGAAACAGCATCGCAGTTCTTTCTATCGGTTCACTCAAGAGCTTCCCCGCGATCACGACGATCGGGCTCCTCCACGATTTGCCTGGCTGCTGCGCAGGCCCGCGCGCAAGCAGAGGCCGTCAAAGCAAGAGCTCGGTTTGGACGTAAAGAGGCCGCAATGCGCTTAGAAAAGGCAAGAATTGAGGCCGAGCTTGAGGTACTACAACATGAAAAAGAGGCAGCTGCTGCAGACGCGCAGGCAAGTGCACTCGAGGCAGCTGTGGAACAGGATGGCGGGGAGTGTGTGCGCCCACACCCACCTTTAGACCAGACACTACGGGTTTGGAGCTACATCACTGAGCAAGCCGCCATACGTGATGCCGAACTTGCGTCTCTTCGGGTGCCTGTTGTTCATCCGAGAAGCCAGAGCTTGGAGCATGCCGAAGTAACCAACCACCTCCCGGACTTCCGTGACTATCACCAGCCGCCTGCGTACACGCCAGCACCTAACAGTTCAAGCTGAGAGCTTGCCGGCGTCCATAAATTCCTGTGCCGCAAGGACCTTGTCTCTACAGGACTTACGAAGTTTGATGATCGACCTGAGAACTTTCGAGCTTGGAAGTCATCTTTCAAAGGCGTCATCAGGGATGTAGACCTTTCTGCGCAGGAAGAGCTCGACTTTCTAATCAAATGGCTTGGTCCTGAGTCATCGCATCAAGTCCGAAGGTTGAAATCTGTTCATGTGGATGACTTCTCGAAGGGCTTAAACATCGTGTGGAAACGGCTCGACGACACCTTCGGACACCCTGAGACAAAAGAGCGCTTCGTGCACTTCATGAAAGAATATAAAAGAAGGCGACGTCGTGCTCATCAGGGACAAAGAAGCAAATCGCAACGATTGGCCCATCGGCGTTGTCACCCAAAGACTGCCCAGTGCGGACGGAATGGTGCGCAAGGTGGAGGTGAAGATTGCAAGGAATGGTGCAATAAGGAAACTCTGCCGACCGATATCGGAAGTGGTGCCCTTGTTTTCGCCATCAACAAACTGTGGCGTCTAGCAAGCAGACACCAGACTGGGAGTGTGCCGTCCCCTCTCGAAGAGAGCGGCCAGGAGCCGTGTTTGCCTTTCAAGTGCCGCCAAAGGAAGTCGGGGGAGACGCTTAATCCCTTAATAGGGGCTACTTCCACGTCTTGAAACCCCTTTTTCCTTTGTTATGGCCACTTTAAACGGGCGCCGCAAACGACCTTCAGAGCGTCATTTGTCATCTTCTCTGTCAGCTCACGGAGAGAGTGAAAACACCGGTCGTCGACGGAAGAAGAAATGCCAAGCGGTGGGCAGACTCACCCTACCTGCCCGAGCAACAGCACCGCTTTTTTACGGGGGACTTACTGAGTGCTTGTGAATGTTTGTTGAAATGTGACCCCAATTCCTGTAAATTAAAGTTACTTTTGTTTAAATGTTCACGAGTGTTCGACCGTTTACTGGCTGGATAGCGGACGCTTTGACCCGTCAAATGCGAGCTGCGAGACCAGCATAGCGCTTGTGCTGCCACTCGTTACGTAGTTGAAGCCGCGGCCCGCGCAATCCAATTTGAACGCTTACCACGTCAGATATGCGCATACCATTGTTCCCGTGCACACTGCCTCATCGAACGTGCGCGACTCCTGACATTTCCCGCCGACAAGAGACGACGCCGAAATGCTCTCGCAAACTTCCCAGCCTCATGAGTCCTGGAGTGCCTGTCAATGAGCTCCGACCTGTAGATAAGATCTCGCCGTTTATCATTCCATTTCCCGGACGCAACTGCAGTGCAGCATACGCGCGCCTCGTCCAACGACTGCACGGTGTTTCACGGAATGCATTATGGCAAATTCCAGTCGCGCACGGACCATCGCATTTCGGAGCCCCTGAGAAACGGCGAGCTACGTAAATATAGCTGCCTGACACCCTTGAAAACGTGCACGTGGCCATTGATTCAGACAGCCTGCTGAGTGAAAAAAGAGAGATAGAGAAAGGTTTAGTGAAAGGAAGGGAGGTTAAACAGAAGAAAATTTCTGGTTTGCCATCCTGCACTGAGCAACGGGAAATGGGAAAGAAAGTGGAAAGAAGTTATTAGTATAGTATTATGACCTTTCGTGCAATAGATTGCATTGGTCAATTGATAGATTGATTGATTGATTGATTGATTGATTGATAATCTGTATATACTTAATTGGCTCGTACACTCTTAGAAAAAAATAGTCGGTTAGCAAACGCGTCCATTTACTAGTTTCGGGAGTGTTTCACTATTTTCGCGGCATACTTTTACTAGCCACCAGCTAGTATAGCTAGAAACTTTAGCCGTTACTAACCCGGGAACCTTTGTTAGTGTTTTTATCTAAGCAACTACTAAGCCACCTAGGTTCACAGATATTTCGTAAATGCCACAGTACATTTCGCCGTAATGGTGACATAGTAAGCAAAATTTAGGCAAGCTTTAATTTTATTGAGTACCTTGGAATAGATTTCGGGCTACGTAATGGCACACACATACGCAAATAGAAGAAGGCATGATGATGCGTAGAAAACAACAATTATCTTATAAATTATGTGGCTGTTAACGTGGTGTGTCATCCCAAAACAGGGGTATATATAGCCTTCAAGCTGCTGCTACAGTAGAAGTCTGCTATGGCCAATTCTTGAAGACTTACTTGTGTGATCGTTTGCATGCATGTTCTCGTGATCCGCTCATATGATTTCTCATATGAACATATAATCATGTATGAGTGTTCATATGAGCATATGATATGTTCATATGAGTCCATATGAGCATATAAGGTTCACATATGTATGTGAATCTGATTTGATCATAGGATCATGTGGTCAACTCTCATAAGTATGTTGCTGTGATACGCACTGACCACAGTATAGTTACATGACGTAGTTAAAAGCCATCAATTTATGAGTGCTATGCCAATTAGTCTTTTTTCTAGTAGAATCATTTTGATATTTGTGCGTACACGAACCTTTAACAAATAGGCGTAAACTTCTATTTGCGGGAGTTACTAACAATTTAGTAATGAACTAACCACTCGAGTCAGCACTATTCACTTACTAACTAAGTAGTAGTTTTCACTAACCGGCATTTTACTACCTTCTTTTACTAAGAGGTTAGTGTTTTGAGTGACAAGTAAAAGGTTAGTATTTAATTGATGAATATGCTGACCTTTTTTTCTAAGAGTACGATCTCCTTGATGGCGAGACCAGATTACGCATGCCCCCCCCCCCCCCCCTTAAGTTTGGCAACAGCACACGCATAATTGTAAATATTTGAGGCTTCCATCCGCTCCGCCTGCTCCAGAATAAGGTCAGTGCGCCTCGGAATCGAGCCTGCGACGAAACGTTGACCAGCCCACCAGGACGGATCGACGATGATAGCAGGTATAAATGTCTGAAACACCGAATGTAGTTCAAAAAGACCCGGGATCGTCATCATTGGCCGCATTAGGAACGAACTAAACCACTGCACCCTCAAATAACAGCGCATCATACACCCTTGCAAGTCAAAGTTCCCCGATCATCGCGGCAGCGATCGGCTGGAGCGGCATCGGCGAAGAAGCACCGGCATTTCTCATTGATTCGGTGGCAAAGGTCGGAAGAAGATTGACACGCCAGGCAACCTGCGACAGACGTGCATACAACGATCGCCGTTAGCGCGCAGAACAAAGAGACGGACTGCACCACGTCGAGGCTTGACGCTCTCGCGTTCAGAGACGCCTTCGCAGGAGCCGACGTGGCCGATTATGCATTATACGCGCTCGCTGCCATGGCTGCTGCTTCGTTCCGGATCTCGCGATGACCTCGAAGAAGGTGGCTCATCTTTTTCGTCATTTCGGGAGCGCTGTATGCACACACGAGACGAGGGCCAACTCGCGAACCACTTCGGTACACAATGGGGGTCAAGCGGGCGAGCCGCGCCACCAGGCGCGCCTCCTTGCAGCTCTATCAGCGTTAAGCATCTCCGTGCCCTCCATACATCGGCCGCGGGACGTCCGCTCGAACGCGCACGTGGCTACTCCGAAAGGTCACCCTTCACCGACCAGCCGACCCCTTTGTCCATCCGCTCGCCTACGGCTTATTGAGCGGCGGATCTTTTTTATTGTTGCCACGCTAGATCGTCCGGACGCCCTATAACGACCGTCCAGCATGACGCGTCGAAACGATGCGCATTGCTCCCGTGCCTACGGCGCCCGATCCCTCCCCTCGAAGGGGCGCTCCTATTAAAGTATATAGTACGACATCCCGTGACACGCTTAGGAGCAAACGGGGGCAATGGAGTCGGGATCACTCCTGTCAACAGAACGGAAGTCGTTGTCGGTGCGCCACTTTGAGGCGGTTAGCTATAAAACGGCGCATGCGCTATAGTCTCCTTCTGTTCGCATTCGCCAGTCACGCAGTTCGACCACCTTAGCTACGCTGCCTAAAGCAAGCCGCATGCCTCATCCTTTCCATTTAAAAAGGGCCCCTAAGTATCCCCATGAAAATATGGTGAACGAGCGTCCTGGAGTTTCCCGCCTTTTCGGCACGATTTGTGACGCCACTCCACGTGACGTCACGGGGAATAAGCTCTCGATTGGTGCGTGCACGGGTGATATCAGTTGATGAAGTGTCTCCTGCGCTATTTTAGAATGCTATTGCACATCCATTCTGCTTTGTCTCGCGTGAACATCGCACGTGCTCAACTGATTTCACTTCGCTCGGAGTGCTTTCGACTGCGCAAGCGGAGATAACTGCGTGTAGCCGAAAAGCTCAAGATTCATACGGTGAACGCTCATTGCTGACATTTTCGGCGTGTTTTGTGCAGAACTAATTGACTGGAACGAGATGTCGCCCGTAGGAGGAGCTATGAAGACAAGAAAGAGACCAACAGATCTTTGAGCTCGCGCTGGTTTAGCGCCCGTTCAGGACCTTCTCACGCGCCATACATATGTAATCACCTTGACTATATTTGTGCAAGTTACTCTTTTTTGCGTGCAGTGTGACTGCCGACCCGAAGGTCTTGGGATCGAATCTCGGTTCTCTGTTTTAGGAGCACGTCACAGAACATCTGATGGTCCATCGTTTCAGGCGCCCTACACTACGCGTCCCCTTCATAATGGTGTCATTGTTTTAGGTACTCATAACTACTATGTTATTTATTTATTTATTCATTTATTCGTAGTGTCATGTATACAAGTATGTGATCTGTTCCCAGGTAACCTGTTCGCCTTCGAAGCCACGTAGCACGAGTGTGACTGTGTGATGTCGTGCGTGCCCATAAGTTTAATCTTCCCGAACACCATAACTAGAGTCTTCAGTGTGGATGAATATTTACCTCCCATTCCCCCTTCCCCCGCGCGGAGCCATGTCGGTGACTTCGTTTGAAAGACAGTAACAGTTCCGCGCTTTTCTCTTCACTTTCCTCATTAAAGAACCTCTCCGCCGAGTCTGACGCGTTATCGCCAAGGTGCACACATTCTGTCTTTCTATTTAGCTCGAAATACAACTGCCCGGCGAAATCAGCCAAGGCCAAACGCGCCCTAATATCAGAACTTCTACGACGTTACACGGGGCATAAGATTAAAACATCCTATAAATATTTCTCTTTTCATTCTTAGTCTCACATTCCAAGCGTGACCCTTTTAAAAACAAAAACAAAAACTTCTAACACCTCAGGTTGCCGCAACTTGTGAAGCCCCCCCCCCCCAAACATGTGGGCAAGAACTTGCGTCTGCAGAATCAATGTGAAAATGCCCCGTTTTGTTTTTTTTTTGTTTTTTACTCATCTAATTACTGGATGGTCTAGTTATGCGTTAGTGCGTCACTGGTCGTCAGTAAAATATATATAGTGACATTTGGACAGGTAATAAAGGTGATCCATTCGCGTTGCCCTGCGCCTATATCCAAGGAGTCATGTATTCTCAACTAGCCAATGACAGTTGCGCAAGGAAACTAAATGCTTCATATTTTCTTTACCTTTTGAGCAATGGGCTTGCACGAATGTCCGTCATTATCGAAGGCGTCGACGCAACTCGACTATTACAGATGCGTGGTTTCCAGGGGTTCCTGTAAACACCTTCAAGGATAATCGTGAGGCAATTAGGGCCTTAACGTTGTACGTGTATCTCAATTCCGGCAACGCAAAAAACAAGAACTCAGTGACGTATCGACCTTTCTTCTTTCTGCTGCAGAGATGTGCTCCACATCGACAATTCCGAAAATGTCGAAGATCTAGTATTCTAAAGAGATAGCATAATACACAGCGGCATTCGGTGGTCAAAGGTCGTCTTATAGGCTGCGTAATCCCTGTCACGTGGCTGTTACTATATGTGTATGGACTGATAAATGTCGTTGTAATTTAAAGTGACATTGAAAGATTCCAGTTCTCCTAGCCTCGACACGTAAGTCGGGTTTGTTGCTAGGGGCATGGTGCATAACATCGGGCAACTGGCCAATACGATTAATTCCGCATGCCCCTTCAAGGTATAGAGGCTATCGGATTCGTGACTTTCGCTGTGCAGGGAGCGGAAAACGAGAAACCGACGGCATTGATGCTGACAGAACAAAAGTTACATTTCTTGCCAAGACGCCCGCCTTTACGAAGCAAGAGAAGGTTAGCCGACCACTTTGCTGCTCCTGTAAGGTCACGTACTATATAGGCTTGTGTGCTGTCAGCATATATCACCATCGCACTAGCCGCAAGCGCTGCTATGACTGCAGTAGTTTTCGCACATTGCAAATATGAGTGTCTCAATGAACGACCGAAGTTGTGGAAACGAAACGCGAGACATTGTTCACAGTGCTATCGGCGTACACGTGAACGATGGACTGATATCAATAAATAAAGCAAGCGTATATGCTAGAACCGGCGAAGGAAGAGCTCGCCTTGGGGCGATTTTTTGAAAAATAGAAAAAAAAAGAAAGCGATGCCGATGAAATGACTGAAAGTTTGGGCTTGAAAATGTTAACTTCACGCGATGTAATGTTCTTTCCTAGTTCATTCCGTTCATGTGCAGCACGGACGGAAACAGCCTATGCTGGCTTACAATGAGTCACGAGAGGGACGAAGAATGCGTGTTCGAGGCTCGAAGGGAGTGAAGTTTTCTTGATATTCCATTTTTTTTTTTCGTTTACCGTTTTGTTAAACAAAACATATGACGTTTGTCGCAAAGTCGTGGTTCATTGATAATTATTAGAAAATGAATTTCAATTGATTTTTTATACGTTTTTCTTGACGTCCGGTCAGGTCCTAATGTCCGGTCAGGTTTAACCTGACGATGATAAACGCATGCAAAGAGCAACGTCCACGTTCACGGCGGCATGGAGCTTCATGCACTGAGTAACTAAGTACAGTAATTTTACAGGGTCATGAAGTCGAATAGGCCGAATGCACAGTCTTTGTAACAGAATAAAAATGCACGCATCTTTACTAAGTGAATGATGACGAGTGGGCGACGCTATAGGGGCTATAGATTCATAATGTTGACGTTTACGGTCATCAACTATAGTATAAAGGGTTCGTCGTGCTTGTAGATGTTTTCTATTGTTTGTCATGATTATAATTCATAAGTGTATTGTCAAACGTTTTTTTCTTGTCCGTGTATGTGACAAAGAGTCGGCGACAAAACTCGGTAACGTCGACTATGTGTAAGTTGAAGTCGCCGACTAGCATAAAACGTTTCTGCTTGTGTTTTATATTGTACCTTCGCTGTTATAATTGCTGTTAGTCTATTGTAAAGTTTTATTATTCGCATACACACGTTTCGACTATTGAAATTGTTATCTAACCATCACGACAGCGGACAGTGTGGGCTTCGACGACAAAGGTAGGTTCTAGGGTCATTAATGTGTACGTCGACGTCTCCGACTAGTATAAATGGTTTGTATATATAGGTGTGTTATACTGATCCGTCACACTTACGATTGATATTAATCTATCCTTAAACATTTTTTTTTGTCACACATCCACGAATCTACCCATGACGGACGCGGACGACAAGGCTAGGCTAGGTCCTTAATAGCTTCGTTTCTAATAATATCTCGATTAAAAACAATTATATTTGTCTCTCTCTCTCTCTCTCTCTGTGTGTGTGTGTGTGTGTGTGCGTGTGTGTGTTGATACGTGAGTTTTAACGTCCCAAAACCACTATATGATTACGAGAGACGCCGTAGTGGAGGGATCCGGAAATTTCGACCACCTGGGGTTCTTTAACGTGCACCCAAATCTGAGCACACGGGCCTACAACATTTCCGCCTCCATCGGAAATGCAGCCGCCGCAGCCTCGATTCTAACCCGCGACCTGCGGGTCAGCAGCCGAGTGCCTTAGCCACTAGACCACCGCGGCGGGGCTGTGTGTGTGTGTGTGTGTGTGTGTGTGTGTGTGTGTGTGTGTGTGTGTGTGTGTGTGTGTGTGTGTGTGTGTGTGTGTGTGTGTGTGTGTGTGTGTGTGTGTGTGTGTGTGTGTGCGTGTGCGTGTGCGTGTGTGTGTTCTTATATAGGTAGTATGTATAAACGTAACTAATGTAAAAACTTCGAGGGGGGGGGGGGCTAATCTCTTTCCATCGCAACCTAACTCCTGCCCTCTTGCAAACGCTACTGATCTCAACGAAAGAATCCCTACGTGAAACGCGTTGAATGGTTAAACGTTTTCTGTTTACTTTTCTTATATATCGAGTGCCCTCCAACCTTGTCCCAATTTACAGCCCCAAACCAGATAATCAACCGGTTAACCTCCATCGCTCTCCTTTAATTCTCTTATTACAGTGAACTTCTATAAACGTTCTTAGACAACCCGTGAAGCTATACCGCATGCACTTTCACGCCTTTGGCGTCATGCCTTTCCGGCTGCATTCAATTTATCGCCACTTACACTTCTATCTCAACGCACTGCGCTTTGCAGAACGGCAGAGTCGTCTTGGCGGTCGACCAACCGTATTCAACGAGGCAGAAAGGGAAAGCTTATAGATGCTGTCGTGGCATTGCACGGCAAAACTCTGGAGAAGGCGAAAACGGCATTTCACTTTCGGTCACCATATCAAAAGCCCGATGAAGGCCGACGATAAGCACGGTGTACGAAACTATGCGATGATATTGATCGTTGAAAGGGTGCGCCCGCTATCTCGTCATTTGTTTTATCTCTCTCTCTCTCTCTCTTTCTCTCTATGAAGGTCCGCAGGTGCGGGAACCAGCTGCCTCGCAAGGTCGTTCATTCGCACCAGTATGACACCGCACCGCACCGCGCTGGCCAAGAAAAAAAAGTAAAGAAGCGAATAAATAAAAACATACGCACGGACGGGAGTATATAGGGTGCGACACGTAGTAAAAAGGGATGGTGCCAGGTCGACAGCTATAGCATTGAAACACATGTTGTTGGTCGGTCTGTTTGTCCAACTTTGTTTTGTTGCTGTCCTTATTTTCGCATATACATGAAGACAAGTTTTTTTTCTGTCGTGGTTACCTTTTAGGCCAGTCTTAATTTCTGTATTTTTTTCTTGTAATTGAGGAGGTTCCCAACTTCATGAACGAAAATTAACGTGTATGCGATTCTGCTTGTTATTTGCGGTTTATCGTGTGGCTTTTCTCAGACTGATACGTTCGCATTTTTGAGGCGGAAGGTTCAACGGCTATGCCGCTTTTTCCTCTTTTTAAGAGGCATCGTTGTGCGTTTGATCACACTTGAACGCTTCGATCCACCGCGGTGGTTGCGGTGCGCGGCTGCAGACACGAAGTTCGCTGGTTCGGAACCGGCGGTGGCAGTCGCGTTTCGATGCAGGTGAAATGATAAGAGCCCCATTTGCAGTGGGTTTCAGTGCCGGGTGAAGGGCACTACAGATGGTCTGAATTTTCGGAGCACTCCACTTCGCTGCGCCTCATATGGTGGTTTTGACATGCAGAAGCCAAGAAGTTATTAAATGCGAAGCATTTCTTTGCGTGCTGTAAGCACTTTTGGTATCCATCTATCTATCCATCTATCCATCTTTTGGCATCTATCTACCTATCCAACTACCTATCCGTCCGTCCGTCCGTCCGTCTGTCTGTCTGTCTATCTATCTATCTATCTATCTATCTATCTATTTATCTATCTATCTATCTATCTATATCTATCTATCTATCTATCTATCTATCTATCTATCTATCTATATCTATCTATCTATCTATCTATATCTATCTATCTATCTATCTATCTATCTATCTATCTATCTATCTATCTATCCGCTTACGTGTCTGGGTGCCCTCGTGATCACCCTCTTAACTCGGTGTGAACAAAAATTTGTATGGAAGGGTAAGGTGGTTTGAGGAACATGACGCGCTGGCCAAACACATGAATAAGGTCACAATCCCGTCGCGTACGTCATCAAACACTTCCCGCCAAACCGTGGCACATACCCGCAGGCAGGTATGTGCCACAGGAATGCGCGTATGATTCACGCTTGGTAGATACCCAGGAACGGCGAGAACATACATGATTAATTTTAACGGGTGAGAGTTAAGAAAACCCTGACATCAGCATAGTTGACCCGATGAATGCACAAAAATGCCAGGCCTGCGAGGAAGGCGCGCGGCACAGTCACGGCGAAAGCTAGAAGAGCGGCCTTTCAAAACACTCATTGGTAACTACTGCAAGCACACTTGCTTGATACCCACAAGGGCATTAATAACAAACTTTTGGGTAATAATAAACTTTCATGCCGGCATTCGCTGTGCTATTTTTTCGTTATTCTTCTGAGAAGCGTGGTATCCGCTAAACACTTGCAAGAAATTCCGAACCAATTGTTCATGCAGTGGCTGACGACGATGAGAAATTATGGCTGAAGTGGGTACGCGTCACAGCCATTATGGGAACAAGAACAAGTTTTTTTGTAATGTGTTCGAGCATTGGACGATCCCGCTCGTTAAGCTATTCACAATGTGTGACGCCTGGTTGTTCTTTCGCTGTTTTAAAACGCTTTACGAGTTGTATTAACGCGATTGCTTTCCCGACATCAAACCTGCCTAAGACAAGTTTGACAACAAGTCCCAAGCATCGGCGTAGCTCCGTGGTAGAATACAGGGCTGCCACCCATAGCAGACCTACGTTTCAAGCTCCATGTGTTTTCAGTGCTATGTGCTCGGCGGTGGCGGACAACTGCTCGTGACCCTATATGTGGTCTCATAACAGCTTTCACGGTAAAATAAATGTCAAGGTATCGGCAGGGATCGAATACCAGCATTATGCGCGGCAATTAAGTATTGCACCACAGAGCCACGACAGATCTCGGAACTACTTTTCGAATAGACCATGATGTTTGTGAAACGTATAATGTGCTTGCTGTGCTGTCTATCCAGTTGAATAAACATTGCATATGTACTCCTCTGATGCAGCAGCCACGTTGGGTTAACGTCAATTGTTGGTACCTGTCAAGTGCTGAAGTTGATTTATGTAACAGTGTCAAGGGCTATCACCCTCGCGCGCACTACCGCTTCATATCGGCTTATTGCTTTGTTGCTAATACTCTGTTTCTGCTGGCACCGTTGCGCAAGTGCAAAAAACTGGCTATATAATCATCTGCAACTGTTCAACATACATCTGTGCGTGCAAAGTCTGTACATATATTTAACTTCATTCCATGATGTGTCACTAATTTTAAAAATTACAAAACGGTCACCTTCCCTCCGCATGTTTCGCATGACGTTGACTCCCAAGGTAAGTGGGATCTGCCGAATTTTCATGGACCACTTTAAGCCCAGTACCAGGTCGAATCAACACTCAATCGCATAAGTAGCTTATAAGGCTGCCACTTTATGCTACAATAAATATCTTTATTACCCGAACTTCCTTATTATTAACATTATGTATTATTCAGTTCATTTTTCTTTCAATTTTTTTTTCTTTTTAGGTGGGTGGGAGGAGGGGTCACTTAACACTGCTTGTTTTCTTTCACTGTGAGTGAAATACAGTCGCCTTCACCGATCAAAATTTCAGGCCTAACGATAGAGTCATTACATAATCTCCCCAAAGACCAGTTTTTGATCTGAAGAGAAGATAAAACGATTGAGAAGGGCTGAGCCAAACTGAATTGCTCTGCAATTTAGCAAGTAAACATTATTTATGACATTTACGTTGGCTTATGTTTGTCTGTAACTGATAAAAACGTTTTATTTTCTTCGAAACAATTTTAAAGAACAGTCGGTCGAAGCATCAAGTGCTTGCGAAAAGGAAAAACAGATACGATCTTTTTTTTTTTTTTTGCTGTCCGTGCTATGCGTGAGGCATCCCCAACAGAGTTCCTCGCAGGAAACATATCGTAATCACGCAACCTGATATTAGCTAGGTACAAGTGACCGGCGTCGAGACTGTGATTGACAGGCGGCGAGTACCACCGCGAGCCACGTGCGACACAACTCTACAGCAACGTTTTCCTTTCTCGTACCCGAACGATTACTTTTCCTCGTTTTTCACGGGTTCAAACAGCTAGAAGTCACCTCATTCAGCGCCATATCCTCCACTACCGTGTAGCCACAGGCGTAGAGCAGCGAAACGCGCCGTTTGAGACGAGAAAACACGAGACAAAAACGCTAAAAGAGCGTCGTCTGCTACTCACCTCATGCGAGGCATCCCACACGGGGCGATGATGAATCCGCGCACTTGGTCGTTTCCTCGATGCTTCCGTCAACGCCTCCCTCCTTAAGTTGCAATGATAAAGCACTAGCCGCGGGCTGTTTCTTCCGCGACGGAACAAAACAACGACTCGCGTGGGCCACCCGGCGAAAGAAGCACGGCAGCACAACCTCACGCACGAGCCAGTGGCCACAGGGATATGGGAGGAAGGTAGCAGACGAAAACGGCCGGTCAACACTGGCAGGAGACGATCGAGAAAAGCCGGGCTTATCCAGCGATGTGTGAAGGAAGGCGCAGCTTCGTACGCGCGCACACGACTTCCTTCTTGACGCCTACAACGTCGGGAAGCAAGCGGACCAACCGTCACTAGCGAAGTCCGCCAGTGAACTGATCTCGGCAGAGGCCGAGCGCGAGCAGCCGAACGACGCGATCGCTCTCCGCATCCCTCGGCGCGTCGGCGTTTCCCCCGCCCGTCGGCGTTCGCGTGACGTCGGGTCACGTGCCGTGACGTCATGCAGGGGCCCGCTGCTTGGAAGCGCGCTGCCGCCCAGGCGCTTGGTTCCGTTTCAAGGTTGGGTCACCGGCCACATACTTCCTGTTCGGTTCGGAGCGTTGGCAATAGGCTTTCTCTTCCTGGGGTTCATGGAGTTTGCCCCCTATCTTCAGGAGTGGCGTCAAGATTTTTTGATTGAGGGGGAAAGGAGTGAATGAAGGGAGGCGGGATACTTGCATAGCTTTTGCGATATTGGCGTTGTGTTATGTAGATGTCTGCTTCATATAGAATGGTGGTAGACAGATTAGAGGGGAGGGTCTCCTGTCTTTCTATTGACTAAGAAATAAAAGTAGTGGGGCAGGGAGGCGGGGTACTTTCATTGTGTTTTGTGGATGTTAGCCCTATGGAGGGGGTCACAGAAATAGAGGGGGGGGGGGCGGGGACGGTGCCACTGCTGTGCGCCTTCGTTTGCCAGCTTGCGGAACCGTTCATCAAAGTAGCTGTGGCCACGCTTACGATCGTGTCATTGACTGCCGGAGGTGCCTCTGTCCAGTGGCGTAGGCAGGGTGGGGGGGGGGGGGGGCGGCCCCCCGAAATTTTCCGTGCTTTCATGCACCACCGACCAGTGGCATCGCCCGGGGGGAGGAACTCATTGGGCTCCATCGTAAATTCCAGGCCACGTGCGGTGCCATAAATTTTCGCTCGCTTGTTTTCAAGAGCCCAGACATCCTCTCGGCAGCATTTTCTGACTATGCTCCAAAGTTGTTGCAGGGCTCTTTCAAGCACACGCAGAAAATGCAGGAGGTTGGAAATGCTTTTGAAAATTTCTTCCCGGAAGGGTAAAACACACAAGGACAAAGAAAACTTACGTTTAACAACTGACTTCATAAGTATGTTACCGTAAAAACTAAAGGAAATTATAGAAGTAACGCCTTGCAGCACGAGTTTTACCTTTTCACCACTCGCAATAACCCACTGAAAACGGCTACAGCAGCCCAATGCGGATTCTTGATTTGTGGGGTTTAACGTCCCAAAACCACCATATGATAATGAGAGACGCCGTTGTGGAGGGCTCCGGAAATTTCGACCACCTGGGGTTCTCTAACGTGCACCCAAATCTGAGCACACGAGCCTACGACATTTTCGCCTCAATCGGAAATGCAGCCGCCGCAGCCGGGATTTGATCCCATGACCTGCGGGTCAGCAGCCGAGTACCTTAGCCACTAGACCATCGTGGCGGGGCCAATGCGGATTGTCGTATACTGGAGCATTGTTCAGGGCATTATACTGTTAAATGTACAATGGCGTGACCTTGCTTTTTTTTTTATTTCAGTTCTGTTAGTTTTCTTTGATCATTTGTCTATTTCTACGAGCACGTGTGTATTCCCTCCTGCAATAATGCCTTCCGCTTCTGTGCTAGAAGTATTGAAAATAAATAGCAATAAAAATTGCTATTGTTAAACTGGTATTGTGCTTCACTCGTATGGCCATCCGAAAAAATTCTCGTACAAGTTAATTCACCGTAATTCACCCGCGCTATCATTGCTTGCGTAAGACATCGGAAAAGCTCGCAACTTGACGCTGACAAAAAAGACGTCTCGCAAGTTCCGCTCCTTCAAAAGGACGAAGAATCCACTCTTGGTAATTTACGCACTCCAGTCTCATTTTCGGTTTTTAATTATGGTGAGCATAATTTTTTCCCGTCGAGCTCTGCGTGTGCGGCACGGCTGTTCTAACTTCGCAGTAATTGTGTAAAACTTGAAACCAAGCTAACTAAGCATTTTCTTGGGTTATCAGTTTTGTCTGTCACGTGGAAGAACTGCGGTCAAAACGTGAGAGGACGTTATAGCTCTGCCTTCAACGGTAGAACGTGATAGCGCGAACGTGATAGCGCAAGAGTAGAACGTGCATGATAGGCCCCGTACACACCGCTTTCTCAGCTGCTAGCCTCACATCGGTTCTCGGTCGATGCCTCAACCGTTATTTATGCAAAGAAACGGATACCTGTGTGCATAATGTTAGTCTTTTCAAACTAAACCGGAATTTCTACTACAAATGTACAGTTGGGAAGTGCCCACTACGCTGCAATTATGCCTTTTTGAGAGTCGGCGAAAAGCCCGATTATTACGTGACGTGAACCTGAGCAGCTGCTCACGTTGTTGATGCTTTTGCAACTGGTGACGATTTATTTATGAGATGGAACGCTTTGCAACAGGTGAGCCCTTAGAACCACAAATCATTGCGGAATTCACATGTGCTGACGCCTGGTGCGATTCTACGCTTTTTCCACACAATGTGGCAAGCGTTGGTTGATTTATTGATATGTGGGGTTTAACGTCCCAAAACCACCACATGATTATGAGAGACGCCGTAGTGGAGGGCTCCGGAAATTTCGACCACCCGGGGTTCTTTAACGTGCACCCAAATCTGAGCACACGGGCCTACAGCATTACCACCTCCATCGGAAATGCAGCCGTCGCAGCCGGGATACAAATCCGCGACCTGCGGGTCAGCAGCCGAGTACCTTAGTCAATAGACCACCGCGGTGGGGCTGTGGCACGCGTTGAGATGGTTCCTCCCACCATATAATACCCATTTATAGTTTTCTTTAGGCTGTTTTCAGCCGTGGTGTGGCGCTATGGTAGAACGTCTGCTTGCCACGCAAAAAAAAAAAAAAACTGGGCTCAATTTTCATTCAAACCGAACATATTCATATTTACTTTATTTCCATTTCTAATTTTTTCCCCACTCACGGACAACGCTCATTTTTCGCTCACAACCGCCGACACCGGAATTTCCGCCAAACGAGATCTCCAACGCAGTCGCGTTAAATAAGCCGACACATTACAGTGAGTGCAGGTGGATCAAATCAAATCAAATCAAATCATTTATTTCCCAGAAAGAAACAGGTTCTGGAGAGGTTCACTGGCTAAAAGCTGTTTATGCACAGCTTGACGAGGCCAGTGAACCCTACAAGGCAGGTAGGACAATGACAAAGATGTGTATAACAGTAAAGACCATAAGCTAACATTACAATACCAAATACGGTGTAATAAAAACGGTAATGTCGTTTCAAACCTTTCAAACTCGCTAAACATGCCCCCAGCGCCACCGCTGAAAGACTGACGCTATTGTGTTGCCGGTGCGTACGCGTTTTTTAAAAAAATCTTGAAGAAAACAAAACGCGGCCGGGTGCTTTATGTCAGTTGGTTCGAAAAGAGCTGTTCAGTAAGATCGAACCAAGGACCTGCGCGTTAGGCTACGAGTATTCAAGACACACCTTGCTTGAGGAGGAAAAACACGGACTCACTGCTACACTACCGCCAGTCTGTCACGCATGTTGTTACGAGTGATAAACATGAAAGAGAAATTGTTGAAGGCACGCTTTTGCCACGAACTTCAAACCGCTTTGTTTCAAATGGAATAGAGATCTAACGCATCTCAAGCTTACTTTCTTTCCTTTTTATGCCCCGGACACACGGGCACCCTGATGTCCTTTAGACAAGGGGACATCTTTCGGAAAGGCGTTCGGGCGCAGTGACACACGACAAAGGAGTAACTTCTTTCCGGCAAAGATCCTTTTCGCAAAAGCAGATCCCGCATCTACTTTTCTGGCAAGAAGGGAGTACTCTCGCATACAGTGTGCATAATTTATCAATAGAAAAAAACGTGTCGCAACACTGCGGGGCCCTGTCAGTATTTTTTTGCGCTGAGAAAATGTTTTCATTTTCAGCAGCAGTGCGATTTGTTGGAAAGTGAAGGCCTATAGTCTGTCCATACTCTCAAACGCCTGCATTACGTCACTAGCGCGATCATGTTAAGGTTGGCAGCGGCAGTTGCTGTGTCGGCGACGTAGTATCTTGTAACAATGGAGTCGGCTCAGTCGGTGAAGAATAAACAGCGCGTCCAGTGGACTGAAAAGCAGACCTGGGCGCTGATAAAGCTATGGGAGAACCATTTGGACGCCTTGCGAGGGCAAAAGCACAACGGTGAAGTTGTACCAGGCGATTGCTGAGAGCCTCACCGACGCTGGTATTCCGCGTACACGGGCGCAAGTTCACAGCAAAATTGACAACTTGACACAGACATTCAGATAAGACGGTCACTCACGCTACGCATTGTCGCGCGCGTCCCGCTTGCTTGTTTAGTGTGTGTTAAGATCGGGCCTGTAAAACCCGACATGCATGGGCACCTCGCATATCGAGGAACAAAATCAAAAACAAAAACAGCAAAACACTGACTGCTCATAGTTGCCAGACGAACTTAAGTTGCAGCAAAAAACGCAAAAAAAGCGAAAAAAAATCACAGGTATGCGCAATATAGGCCACTAGACAATAAAAAAAAACGGTTTTATGCTCCGGCGTCGCTGAATGTGATGTACATGCGCAGATTCTTTTTAATATTTCCAATCTTGCTGCTTCCACAAACAGCGCCATTTTTTCTGCCGGATTCTTCTAAGGCACTGCCTAAAGCAGTAGTCCGGTGCCGTGTGTCATCAGCGCCACTCCTTTCTGCAGCACTTTACTTTTGCCCGTGTGTCACGGGTATCACACAGATATTTCTTCAAGGTACATCATCACTTATGCTATTCAAAAGAAGGCGCTGACATCAAAGACATTGGAGCCAGAGGCATCAGAGTCAGAGACGCATGTATACCTCCTGTGCTAAATGTCTCTTCTGGTGAGAACTGCCACCTATTCTTTCTTTATCGGTTTACTTATTGCATATGCTTCAAGAAAGGGGCAGTGATAGCGTACTAAATAAATTGTGACGTCTTAATTATTCATCCGTTTCAGATTCCTGAAAGTGTCAGCCTAAAGCAAGCTTGATGTTGGACTCTACACAGATGTCTCAAAAGTGGATGATCAGACAAAACATTCACTGCTAATTTCTCCTTGGTTGCCTCCGCCGAGCTACATGTTTATATGAATGAACATTTCGAAGCAAAAACACAGGCTTCAAATGAATTTGCTAGACAGGTGCCGATGGCTTAGCTACTCGATGCTTCAAGAGGGCGCGTTTTGCCGAGTGTGTGCCCTTTTCAGCAGAAGCGAGCTTGGCAAGGGCCAACATGCGCACACGGGCAAGGGCCAACATGCGCGCATGTATCTAAGCACAGTTTTTTCCACAAATACTTCAGAGCGCTGCTTCGCATGCGTGTGGATTGTGGCGGCATAGACCCTAAGAAAAAAACATTTGGAAAGTTGCCCAAATAATGCGTCGTATTTAAGTCCAGATGTGCAAAATCGGAATATAGCAATCTCTACGGCAATCAAGGAGAGGTTTACCTTAACAAAGATGCCAACGAAATTGAAGAAGTGCTCTTAGGTTTTGTGGCAATTCACGAAGGTTCCTCCTAGACATGGGTATTAACATACAGCATCTTCGTGGTCGTCAAGGGTACACGATGGTGCAAGCTCAATGGCTGGCAAAACGAATAGTGTCCAAACTGCTGTTCGTGAGAAATATCCACCCGCACTCTTCTACACGCACTGTACTCGCCATATACTCACTCACGGCACGCTCCATCACAAATATCAGAAACTGTCTCGAGACTCTAAAAGCAACGCCCGTCTTTTTCCGTAAATCTTCTAGCCACTCACACGTTTTGCGAAAAATGATGAGTTTTAGGTGTCCCAAGTCTATGAGGCGGCGCCTTTTTTTTGAACTGTCGATCGCCGCACTAGAGATTAAATTCAGCGGAAGAGGTGAAAGTCCAGCGCAGGCAAACAGTCTATAATGTTGGCACTCTTGTCACCGGTCTTCCTTGCAAGGCTGCATGTGGTGTAGAACGTGCTATCACTGAGTTTGCCACTGTCGAAGAGGCTGCAGGGGAGAAGCCTGGGTATTAGCGATGCCATTGACGACATAGAAGCGGTACAGCAGGCAATTCAAAATGACCGCGAGAATGCCAATGATTACTTCTCGAAATTGTTTGCACGAGTGCAGACTTTGGCCAAAAAAAGTGAATGTGGAAATCACCAGCCATCGAGCCAATGTCCGGAAGCAAGACAATATGGGACCAATGTTTTCGAGAGTGCGAAAGACCATTTTCGCAGAAACCCTGGTAATTTTCTTTATAAACCCCGTATTAGCGCAGCCAAACCAACGGTTCTAAAAGCGCGCGCCGGGCACTTCTAGAGGACTTTTCAGCAATTATCCCATCCGCAATACCACCACTGCATGCAAGATGATCGAAATAAATCAGCAGAAAATCTTACCATTTTTGCGCATCACGTTGAAACGAGAGCGACTTTTTGAGAATCGCGCCTATGGTGGACAAAGTTGCGGAACAAAGCAGTAAACCAGCGTCCCAGCACAGAACCGATGCCCTCTGTCATTGCGACAGCAGGTTCTATCCGAATGTATACAAGCTGCTGCAGATTCTAATCGCATCGGTGCGTATCGCGCATCGGCGCGTAATGTAGGATGTCGCACGCGCTGGTTGCCGTGGTGCCACGCCTAAGAACGCTGGTCGCCCCTGGCGTCCGACTAGAGAGTGCTCGCGTTTGGCTATACCCGCGTGCCACCGCGGCGAGACAATACACGCGTCTGGCGCAGACCCCGTCAGGCAGACGACTCCTATATCGCCTACACATTCAGCATGAATTCCACACAGAGGAGCGGGTACGAGTGCCCGAACATTGGAAATACGCTATTCATGTTCGACCTTTCCCCACAAATATGTCACGTGAGTCGCACGCTGGCCGTCGAGAGGCACGGGCTCTTACTCTCTGGCGCCAATTCGGCTCTAAACGAAACGTATTTTACACAGACATTGGCGGCCTTTACGGCGGAAGTCGGAATACGGCCACCATGGTCCACCAAGACAGGCAGGTGGATGGTCTGTCTTTCCGCGTAAGCAAGGCTACCCATGCTGAAGAGGTGGCCATAGCTGTGGCTATATCACGCGACAGTTCTCAAATTATATTATCAGACTCCGAAGGAGCTTGCCGAAATTTTCAACTGGGATGGATCACACCCCTAGCTGCCAAAATTCTTAAATCTTGTCTGCGCGTAGGTTACCGCTCTCCGCGTTGAATCTGGACTCCTGGCCATCAGGGCCTCGCAGGCAGTGAGGTAACGCACGCTGCCGCCCGCGCACTCATTCCCCGGGTGACTGCCTCGCCAACCGATGACCCCTGTGTTCCAGAAGAAAACACTCCTCTCCTAACTAATAGCGAGATAATTGCCCATTACCGCGACTCCCACCGCCGTTTTCCTCGCCCTGCAAGGGACTTAGGAAGGCGGACGAGAGATTGTTTCATCGGCTATTTACCAATACTTTGTTATGCCCGGTAGTGCTTGAACACTTTGACTCTTCCTTTTTCAGCCTCTGCCAGTACTGTGCGGACGTGGCTGACACTTACCACATGGTATGGGCATGCCAGCTCAATCCTTCTTTACACCCGAACCCAAATCCAACAAGAGAGGACTGGGAGGCGGCCCTGCTCGGTTGCCAGGACATTGCGGCCCAACGAGCCATGGTCCAGCGTGCCAGGACAGCGGCCACGACCAATGGGGTCCCTGACTAGGAACTCCACCTAGTACTGCAGGGAGGCTGACCCACTAGAGGCTGGTCTCCCTAGCAACCTCTGTTTTCTTTTCTAAATAAACGTTTACTACTACTACTACTACTACTACTACTACTACTACTACTACTACTACTACTACTACTTCTCTGTCAACGCGTTCATTCGCGTTTCTCGCTGCAACGCTTCTTTTCTCTTTCTTTTTTTTTTGTTTGCATCAAAAGAGGATCTGACGCGCACGAAACGCTGTGCAATCTTGCATGTCCGTTGGATATGCAGCGTTCTCGGCTGGCAACGCAGCCCAAGCACTGCCTCGGCGCGTTAGTCTTGGGAGGTGTGGCTGAGCAAAGAGCATATCTCACTGATAACGACAAAACATACCTGATTTTTTATGTCAGAGTAAGATGAAACAAACAGATGTTGGATTTCAACCTTCAATTGTTGCTATCAGTATGGGCGTGTAGCAACAGCAAGTTCGAAGCGGGCGGTCACTTCTGCATGGGCGCTGCCATTTTGATTTGTAAACACAGATGCCGGTTGTAAGTGACGAAAATAATTTCATGCGTACGAACTGAAGGCGAAGAATTAATGTATCACATTTCGATATGACGTAACACACACCAAACAAACGCCAACTTTAGTGAAACCGGTCCATTTTAAGGCACTTATATTATCTGGGCCTATGTTCTGCTGCGCAAGTGTGTGGCTTTTTTACACCCAGTAGCTTTGGTAGTGCTGAACCAATGCCTCCTCTATTTCGATGTCTGCCGCGTGAGAACAAAACAACTGCCACACCCTCTCCCTCCTTCATTTTCGATTAGTGTCGGTTTTTAGCGTCACCTGTGGCGAATGGTGCAGCAACTCGACATTTTGCATAGCCTCTGCAATAGTCGTGTATAGTTGCAAATCTCGAGTGACGCGCCCCTAGGCATAGAGTTTCTGAAAAGTAACTAGAGGGCACTCTGGCGCTGCGACTGTTCCGCGACCATGGGAATGATGGGTAGTACACACATTTGTCTAGTCTTCGTACTTGCGGGCGGCGAATCGTACTTCCGGCTTCGTTTGCTGCTGTGTTTCGATTTTGTTTTGAAAGAAAAATTTAACCCTTTTGAACTTCCTGACCCAATTTGGAAAGGTAAGTCGAAAAAAATACGGTGGTGAAGCGCAATCGTTGAACATTTGTGATTTTTGTTTTGTGAAAAAAAAAAAGCTCTAAGCCACATGAACACACCAAGGAGGATTAAAGAAAAATTGCTGGAGTGGAAGCTCCCTCAATGCCTTGCCAGCAGAAGTGAAGCCAGCTTTTGCCACTGCCAAGATGGCGGAAACATGCTCTTTTCTGATAGTGCCCACTTAAAGATCAAGTGGTTGCTATGTGGGGTTTAACGTCCCAAAACCACTATATGATTATGAGAGACGCCGTAGTGGAGGGCTCCGGAAATTGAGACCACCTGGGGTTCTTTAACGTGCACCCAAATCTGAGCACACGGGCCTACAACATTTCCGCCTCCATCGGAAATGCAGCCGCCGCAGCCGGGATTTGAACCCGCGCCCTGCGGGTCAGCAGCCGAGTACCTTAGCCACTAGACCACCGCGGCGGGGCTAAAGATCAAGTGGCTTTGATATGTTATGTAAATGCTACGTTAGTTCTATATTAAAAGATAGTTGTTCCCGACGAAATAACACACAGAAACTAGTATGGATGACTGAATCTTCAAAGAACTTTGCCTCCAATTAGAGGATCACTAAGGAAAACTAGTAACTGCACGACGCACTTGGAGCAATATGTGACCCGAAAAAGTTCCCACATTGAACTCGTTGCCCGTGCGAGGGAAACGCTTCGTTTTAATCGCTAAATGGTGATGCCTTATCATGCCACTATTAATATGGCCGCCACAGTTGCCATCTCGCCAGAAGAACGGCTTCACTTCTGCGCGATCATTTCCACTCCAGCAATTTTTTTAATCCTCCTTGGAACACACACGGAGCCAAAGGCAGGCAAGAAGTATGAATATTAGAGAACTGTGTGTACTACCCATCATTCCCATGCTCGTTGAAGCGCCATGCTTTGCAGCTTCCATAGACACTAGCGCCAGAGTTCTCTCTAGTAAGTATTGTAGGAAACTCTTTGCCCCTAGGAGACACAAGTAAAAAACACCGAAATAATAGTGTCGGTCACGAGCGCCACTGCACGGCGCTTGCTCAAAACTGAAGGCAGGTCGATTCCACTGGAAACACGAGCCATACGTCAGGCATCTTAATAAAGGAGGCGTTGGCTGAACTTATGTGGTGAAACGGATTATAGAGAGGAATATGGCGCTCCAATCGTACACCTCCATGGGAATTATGAGAAGTACAGACATAGGATTGGATAGGGTTAGCTAGCGAACTATCTACAGACTTTGCCCTATTTCAGTTTCGTTCTTCGCGCAAGCTGGTAACGGGGTGTGTTGAAGCAGTACATTTGCTGTTCGAAAAGGCTGACGGCCACCAGATCTCCTGATTCGCTGCGGCGTTGGAGCTTTACGAGTCGTATTTGACAGTTTAAATGATGCTTCGTCCACACACCACTGCGCCTAGATGTAGCGTCTCAGGCCAGTGCAGGATCTCGCCTCGAGTTGATGTTTTTCACGAGCGCGTCTTGCCTGAACTCGTTTTAAATCAACTGAAAAACGATGACGAAGTTAAGTAGACGAACCATCAAGCTCCGCTGTCTCGACTTCACAACAAAACCAGAGGTGCGTTGGGGGCGGTTCATGGGACAGACGCACCTATGGCGTCGCAGAAGACGAAACAATAAGTGTTTTTCACTTAATGCTGTACTGTTATTGCCATAAATAGGTAATTCGTACTTTCGAGTGAAAAAGAAGCATATTTGTTTTCGATCATTAAAAAAATAATTCAGCAAATCTTTATTCCAAATCTGGAACGCAATGGCAAAGCAATGCATACCTTGATGGATAAAGTTGCACAGGTTTCAATTTCTCCTCCTCGTCACTAAAACTTTTAGCAATAAAGTTTGCGTACAAATAAGCGAAGCAAGTTTTAATCAGATATAAGTTCATATCACTTCATTTTACACTCAGAAAAAAAAAGCTTCTCGAATTTCAAGAACGTAATCTATCCGAAGCAGAACCGAAGCCTGTATAATTGCCATAGGGATACAATTAGGCGCCGCTGAAAGAGCCCGCGGAGATACTAGCGCCTCATTACCCTCTAGGTATTCATCAATGAAACTCTCCAGCCGTCCTTATCGCACGGACAGCACGTGTTTCCAGAGGTGGGCGTGTCCCGCTCTTTTCTCCGCATTGCGGCGCTCTTTCTTTCGGTCCGAAAGGCTGCCGTGCTGTTGGCGACACTTCTATGTGGCGAGAAAGAAAATGGTTTTACGCTTTCATATAACTTTGTGTTCGTTTGGAAATGTCGGGTCAATAAGTACGATAGGCAAAGTTAACGCCGGGGCGTTTCATTTTCAAATGGGGTTTTTATTTTGCTGTAGATTGGCACCGCCCATATTGGAGCAATTAAAGCTACAATGCCTCTGCAAGAGCTCCGCCGTCCAGCCGCGCTAGCCACAACTGGTCTCCCCTATAGATGAGGCACGTTCAGTGGGACTTCTCACGAGGAGCAAAACGCTGTTCGGTGCGCGAGGTGTAAATAAACAAAACCACGGCATATGCACAGAGTGAATGATTAGCGAGGCGAAGCGTCCATCAATCCGTCCGTGCATTCGTTCGTCCGTGCGCCCGTCGACTTCTATCACACTACAGCACGCATCGGACGGACGGACGCTTCGCCCCACTCATGATATCATTCACTCTGTGGATATGCTGGTTACGTTGGATAGAAGGACGACCGACCAAGTACTGCTATAAAGAGCTTCGTCCCTAAAAGCAATAAAACCACGTCGCGCTACGCGTCGCTGCTGTGATTGTGTCAGCGCGCCTGTAATAATTTTCTAAACAGTCTTATAATCTAAATCATGGGTAATTTCACGAAAGGAACTAGACATTAGGTGACCCCATTTATTTGCGCGTAACCCGTGAGCACTGAATGTGGCATTCCGATTTAGCTTGTGGATTGGGCTGTCAGTTTTCATTAAATGTGGAGCATTTTATTGTCGCACCTACTCGCGAATTCGGCGTCTGAGCCACCGTTGACACCACCATTGCGCATGCTGGCGTCTCGTGCCCAAGCTTTTTTTTCCCCTATCTGACGTGCAGAATGGCACGCAGCAGTATGACATATTCCTTAAATTAAATGGAAGAAACAAGACGTGACGTCACTTTCTCTAACAGGAAAAAAACTACAGCATTGACATAGCATCAATTGTATAAACCGTAACCAGTCAGCAACCTAATTAATAAGTCGCTACTATTGAATCAAACATTCGTTTAATCTTTTACTGCGAAATTTTCTTCCATCTGTGCACGGAATGCCAGTGACGCATGCACGCGAGGTAACCACGCGAATGTCGCAGCGCTCTGCTTTCTGCCGTGGTCTCCGCCGCTTGAGGAACCCACATTAAACGCGCCCCCTCACGGTAGCCGGGTGCGTGAGGCGATACTCGCTGGTTTTGCTGAAGAGTGTGGCGATTGGGACGGCTGGAGAGAACCACGCCGCGCTCCCGCAATCTCGTAGGCCATGCCCAAGGACATATACACACAACGTCATCCTTGAACAAGTCATAAACTAGAGGTGGCTACATGCTACATACGGAGAAGGGAACGACCACGGCCTAAGAAGCTTCGGCCCTAAAAAATCACAGCATATCCACGAGGTGAATGATGACGAGTGGGGTGAAGCGGACGGACGGGCGGATGGATACACGAACACACGGATGGACGCACGCATGGACGCACGGAGGCAGAAACGGACGCCTGGACGGACGGATGAATGCACAACCGGACGGGCGAATGAACACATCGAGGAACGCAGGGACGGATGGACGCATGGATGCACGGATGGGAGCACGCACGGACGCTCGGACGGACACATCGGCGGATGCATAGACGGACGCACAGACAGACGGCTGGGTGGACGCGTGGACGAACGCAGGGACGGACGCATGGACGGATAAATGGATGGATGGACACACGCGGTGACGGACAGATGGACGGATGGATGCACGGATGAACGAATGGACGCGTGTATGGACAGATGGATGGACGCATGGACGAACGCAGGGACAGTCGAATGGAAAGACGGACGCATGGATGACCCCAGGGATGGACGCATGGATGTACGAATGGACAAACAGATGGACGCACGGATGGACGAATGGACGGATGCACGAATGGACGGACGCGCGGATGAACGGAAGAATGAACGAACGGACAAAAGCGCGGACGGACTGATGGACGCCGCACCCCACTCATCATCATCATTCACTCCATGGATACGCTGTGATTTTTGTTATTTATCATACTACAAGTAACGTCCTCTGGTATCGTACAATTTGCATTGTTTCTTTATATGTACACGTACCGCTCTCTACGACCGGGTCAAGAACTAACGAGAAGTGGCTACATACGATTACGACGGGACGCTCAGACCGCGCCTTAAAGGACTACTCACCAGGCCCCATACCAAATTTTACTTTGACCGTGGAACTTGTTGGGTGTCCGATGAGAAAAATTTTGCCACAGTTTTTTTTTTGGAATTGGTTCACTACGAGCTGAGAAAACTGTTTTTTTATGTTGACTTAAGAAAGCTGCGTGAACATGCCTTTTATCGAACGCTGGTCCGGCCTTCACACTTTTGGGTTTGCAGGGGCTGACCTCCTTATTCACGCTGCTTGACTTGCCATCGACTTCAATGCAGCACGAATGCGTTTCGAACGTGCAGTCTTTAGGTGGTGCCAAGGCAGCAGAAACGCACAGACGCGTTCCAAACGCGCTACATTAAAGCGGTTTCAACCCAGTAAAGAGTGATACAAAGGAAGGGAGGATTTCTAACAAGGAGCGACACGGCGAACGTTCTGTAGTAATCATCATATCCGCTACTGTCCGATTTGCCTGGGCACACCCCTCGAGCTCCGCGTTGTCTGCTGGCTGGTAATCAGAACACCAATTATAAATTAAATACGTGACTGCAATATTTTTTCGCCGTCGTCATCATAACTTACCATATAAATGCTACATATTTATAGCAGTTCCCGCCCAAGTAAAATTTCGTCGCAGTTGGCCTTTAATGGGGACAACCCTACCTTGGTGTGTGCTTTCCTATCTATCTATCTATCTATCTATCTATCTATCTATCTATCTATCTATCTATCTATCTATCTATCTATCTATCTATCTATCTATCTATCTATCTATCTGTCTGTCTGTCTGTCTGTCTGTCTGTCTGTCTGTCTGTCTGTCTGTCTGTCTGTCTGTCTGTCTATATCTGATCTATATCTATCTATCTATCTATCTATCTATCTATCTATCTATCTATCTATCTATCTATCTATCTATCTATCTATCTATCTATCTATCTATCTATCTATCTATCTATCTATCTGTCTGTCTGTCTGTCTGTCTGTCTGTCTGTCTATCTATCTATCTATCTATCTATCTATCTATCTATCTATCTATCTATCTATCTATCTATCTATCTATCTATCTATCTATCTATCTATCTGTCTGTCTGTCTGTCTGTCTGTCTGTCTGTCTGTCTGTCTGTCTGTCTGTCTGTCTGTCTGTCTGTCTGTCTGTCTGTCTGTCTCAACCTTTCGCATTGCTCAATGCTCCCTTTTTAGTTTTTTCCTTCCTCCGTGCCGAGAATTGAAGCGTTTCCCGTGTACTCAGATTTGCGTGCACGTTAAAGAAACCCAGGTGGTCGAAATTCCCGGAGCCCTCCACTACGGCGTTTCTCATAATCATCAGTTGTTTTTGGACGTTAAACTCCACATATCAAATCATCAATTGAAGCGTCATCTACGTGCCTAATAGTACAGCACATCGCATGCCGCGAGGAGCAGCAACGGCCATGTGTTCACGTCTAGATAGCAATGAAATGTGACGACAGAAAAATCTACACTGACGTTGATAAAAAGATCAGGTTGCCATGTTAAAAGCGGTAGATCCCAGACAAATTGATCATCGAAATACCATTCATTATGGGTAAATGAAGCATGCAAGCGCGCTTGTGACCGGCGCACCTTGGACGGCCGCATCTCTAAAGCCGCTGTTAACATACCACTATGCATAACGCATACAACATCCACTAACGTCCTAACGTCTCCATGCTCCATGCTCTCCTATAGTGGAGTACCTAGTACTCTAAATTGTTACCCACCTTTTCTAAAGGCCAAATGGAGCGAGTAAATATTACTGTTCTGTAGAGCAGGAATAATTTGGCAAATCCCACGTAGCTGGGAATCCGCGCTATGCGAAGCATGCGGAGGAAATGTGACCGTGTTGCAATTTTTTAACTGAGGGACACGTCACGAAGTAACGTTAAATTAATGCACAAATGTTGCACACACAGACATATGTTGAACAGTTGCGGATGTTTATATAACCAGTTGTTTGCACTCGCGCAACGATGCCAACTGAAACATGCGTATTAGCAACACCAGAAGCTGATATGAAACGCTAATGCTCAGGAAAATGCTTGGCCTGGACACTGCTACTTAAATCACTTCAGCGCATGGCAACTAACCACATCTGACGTTAACCCGACGTGACGGTTGTATCAGAATAGTACATATGTAATGTTTATAAAATTGGGTAGGCAGCACAGAAATTACTATTAACGTTTCACGAAGATTAGCACCTATTTGAAAAATATATTTCCCAGACCTAGTGTAGCTCAGTGGTGAAATGCTTTATAGGCACCCAGAATGCCTGGGTTCGATTCCAGCTGGGACTCGTCGGGTCGACGATACCGCCGTTGGGGATTTCTTGTCACTCGCGCGTTGAAATTGCCCATGTGTGTTCTCGTCGTTCCTGAGCAGATACCAAGTGTCAATCACCTGTGGCTCATACCCGCATACCAGCGGCACATACCAGCCCGTGGGTATGTGCCACTGTCTGGCGGGAAGTGTTTGACGACGTACGCGACCGGATTGTGAGATTATTCATGCCTTGACCAGCGTGTCATGTTCATCAAACCATCTTACCCTCCCTACTACTGTTGGTACACGCCAAGTTAAGGGGGGACCACGAGAGCACCCAAACGTAATCGGCTAGATAGATAGATAGATAGATAGATAGATAGATAGATAGATAGATAGATAGATAGATAGATAGATAGATAGATAGATAGATAGATAGATAGATAGATAGATAGATAGATAGATAGATAGATAGATAGATAGACAGACAGACAGACAGACAGACAGACAGACAGACAGACAGACAGACAGACAGACAGACAGACAGACAGACAGACAGACAGACAGACAGACAGACAGATAGATAGATAGATAGATAGATAGATAGATAGATAGATAGATAGATAGATAGATAGATAGATAGATAGATAGATAGATAGATAGATAGATAGATAGATAGATAGATAGATAGATAGATAGATAGATAGATAGATAGATAGATAGATAGATAGATAGATAGATAGATACGCTCAAGGTCGCCGAAGTTCACTAAGAACAACAGACGTCGCCCCTAAAACCGGCTGAACCCTCTGCCCAAGCGTTCACTAGCCACCCCGTATATGTAGGTACTGGATTGCGCGTTTGGAATTCTGTCAAGGGCTTCTTTACTTGGCTTTCGCTTGATGAACTCCTGCGTCAACGCGTCCACTGCTTCGCATCTACAGCACGGAGAAACGTACTTTCGTAAAGAGTGGACACTCCCGCAAAGCACTGCCGCTGAGCTACTGCGCTGCCTTCAGCGCCACGAGCGGCTCATCAGACGCGATAATGTCTTCAGCATAAATAAAACGACGAAAACATTGTCTGATCCGACATACAGTGGGAATCGAGGATTTGCGAAGCATACCTGTGTCACACGGGCGCGCAAAATGTCTTCTATATATTGATATGTCACTTTGAAATCAGCACAACGTTAAGAGGTGAAGGTAAATGATGCCGTACATGACTTCCCTGTCCTGATTGTCATGTTTAGATGTGTCGTTTACCTTCGTCATCTATTCGCGTCACGTGGTACCAAATTTAGTATATGTGGAGCTAGCGAAACGGCCGCGAGCACGCTATGAAAGTAGTATGTTATGTTCTTACATGATACGCGTGTCAGGATTATCATGTTTGTACCAGCCACATGTTTCGTCATCCATTGAAGTCACGTACCCCCAAATTTTCTATATGTGAAGCTATCAAACCAGCCGCGAGCGCGTCATAGAGGGCCCAATATACTCCAAGGTAGCGTTGACGCACACGCAGGCTGGGAACAGTGACGCTACGTTACAAATCGTGAACACTCTATAGTCTGACGCCAGGTGCAATCAGTGTCGGTCGGCGCGGCCCGACGGCAACCAGCGCGATATGAGACGAGCTGCAGTTCCCACCGATGCTTTATCCAGACAACACTGCGTCTCCCTCTTTTCGTGATGGAGGGACGCCAGACGCAATGAAACGCGCATGCGTCAAAGCAACGCAGCGCGGCGCGCGCCTGCGAGTGTATGGCAGGACCGGCGCCTGGCGTGGCAACGCCGGCGCGACGCGACGAAATGAACGCCGGCGAGCACGCACACCACGTCACGTCAAAATGTATTGGCGCCTTGACTGTGGCATGTAGTCATGTTCTCACATGATACGCATCTCATGATTATCATGTTTGCACCGGTCACATACTTTCGTCATCCATTGGCGTCACGTAATAACAAATTTGGCATATGTGAAGCTAGCGAAACGGTCGCCAGCGCACTATCAGTGTGGCATTGTCATGCAAGGTTCTTTTAGATGTTTAGTAAGAAGAGCTCTCTGAGGTTTAAACCTACGAGAGACTTAACGAAGGGACAAAGCCGTTTGTACCAAAACTCAAACAAGAAGTTTAATTGAAAAGTAAAAAGACGAAAATCCCCCGTGAAACGAAACAGCTTATAAACAGTTAACTGGACACGGCGAAATCCATCTATCAACACTCAACAAAGAAGTTCAAAGTGTTCAATTGAATCTAACGTCTGAATTGGGGCTGAGCGGTGGAGTAGGGCAAGATATCCGTTCGGTCACACCCACACGCTGAACTCGGCGACGATGAGCAAACCGGAACGCGGTGATTCCGGCTTCAAGACGAGGACAGGACGGGGATGAAGGAACGCTGGCTGCTGACGACACGTCGAGAAACCAGACCGGTACGTGGTGGCTCTGGCTTTAGGAGTGTGGACCCGTCGGTGACGAGAGAACGCAGGCTGGTGGCGACGCGTCAGGCAACCAGGGTCGACCTGGCCAAGCAGCTGGGCGCACAGCTCGGGCCCGTCGCCCGATGGCTGTTGCTCGCCTGTTGGAACCAAAGTCCGCAGGCTCTGAGTAGGAGTTCGGGACCGGAAGGCCATGGTCTTCTCGGGCGGGAACACGACGGCAGGAGGCCCCGGCCGGTTGAAGTCCTGCAGGCTCGGGTCCGACGCCCGATGGCCCATCTTCAGCGCCCGGTCCGGTGACGACCTTCCGCTTGCGCCGTCTTCTTCGAACTCCCCTTGATCTGCTCTGCTCGGGCTTCTACTTCCGCTCTGGCCCACTTGTCTCGTCCCGATTGGAGACTCCGTACTTTCGTGGTACCCAGCCATTGGGCCTTGAAATCTCCGTGGTCTATGATCATTGGTTGCCTTATCTTTTATTTTGTTCACGGGGTGCCACGCGTCCTCGTGCATGTGACGTCTTCACTGCCGTCGTCATCGTCGTTGTCTAGGCAGCACCGCGCGTGCACTCTGTTTTCTTCTGTTTTTGTGACGCGCACTTTCTAAAGGCGCGCACTTTGTGCGCGCCTTTGTGTGTATTACTTCCTGAAACAATGCTTTCCGCTTCTGTGCTAGAGGTATTGAAAATAAATAGCAAGAAATATTGCTATTGTTAAACTGGTATACTGTGCTTCACTCATATGGTCATCCGAGAAAATTCTCGTACAAGTTAATTCACCGTAATTCACCAGCGCTATCATTGCTTGCGTAGAACATCGGAAAAGCTCGCAACTTGATGCTGACAAAAAATACGTCTAGCAGGTTCGGCTCCTTCAAAGGGACGAAGAATCCACTCTTGGTAATTTACCCACTCCAGTCTCATTTCCGGTTTTTAACTATGGTGAGCAGAACTTTGCCCGTCCAGCTCTGCGTGTGCAGCACGGCTGTTCTAACTTCGCAGTAATTCTGTAAAACTTAAAACCGGGCCAACTGAGCATTTGCTTGGGTTATCAGTTTTGTCTGTCACGTGGAAGAACTGTGGTCAAAGCGTGAGAGGACGTTATAGCTCTGCCTTCAACGGTAGAACGTGATAGTGCGAACGTGATAGCGCGACAGTAGAACGTGATAGGCCCCGTACACACCGCTTTCTCAGCTGCTAGCCTCACATCGGTTCTCGGTCGATGCCTCAACCATGCTTTATGCAAAGAAACGGATACCTGTGTGCATAATGCTAGTCTTTTGAAACTAAACCGAAATTTCTACTGCAAATGTACAGTTGGGAAGTGCCCACTATACGCTGCAATCATACCTTTTTGAGAGTCGGCGAAAAGCCCGGTTATTACGCGACGTGAACCTGAGCAGCTGCTCACGTTGTTGATGCTTTTGCAACTGGTGACGATTTATTTATGAGATGGAACGCTTTGCACTAGGTGATCTCTTAGAACCACAAATCATTGCGGAATTCACATGTGCTAACACCTGGTGCGATTCTACGCTTTTTTCCACACAATGTGGCACGCGTTGATCGATTTATTGATATGTGCGGTTTGACGTCCCAAAACCACCATATGATTACGAGAGACGCCGTAGTGGAGGGCTCCGGAAATTTCGACCACCTGGAGTTCTTTAACGTGCACTCAAATCTGGGCACACGGGCCTACAACATTTCCGCCTCCATCGGAAATGGAGCCGCCGCAGCCGGGATACGAACCCGCGACCTGCGGGTCAGCAGCCGAGTACATTAGCCACTAGACCACCGCGGCGGGGCTGTGGCATTCGTTGAGATGGTTCCTCCCACCATATAATACCCATTTATAGTTTTCTTTAAGCTGTTTTCAGCCGTGGTTTGGCGCTATGGTAGAACGTCTGCTTGCCACGCAAAAAAAAAAACTGGGCTCAATTTTCATTCAAACCGAACATATTTAAATTTACTTTATTTGCATTTCTAATTTTTTTTCCACTCACGGACAACGCTCATTTTTCCCTCACAACCGCCGACACCAGAATTTCCGCCAAACGAGATCTCCAACGCAGTCGCGTTAAATAAGCCGACACATTACAGTGAGTGCAGGTGGATCAAATCAAATCAAATCAAATCATTTATTTCCCAGAAAGAAACAGGTTCTGGAGAGGTTCACTGGCTAAAAGCTGTTTATGCACAGCTTGACGAGGCCAGTGAACCCTATACAAGGCAGGTAGGACAATGACAAAGATGTGTATAACAGTAAAGACCATAAGCTAACATTACAATACCAAATACGGTGTAATAAAAACGGTAATGTCGTTTCAAACCTTTCAAAACTCGCAAAACATGCCCCCCACGCCACCGCTGAAAGACTGACGCTATTGTGTTGCCGGCGCATACGCGTTCTTTAAAAAAATCTTGAAGAAAACAAAACGCGGGTGCTTTATGGTTCGTCAGTTGGTTCGAAAAGCGCTGTTCAGTAAGATCGAACTGAGGACCTGCGCGTTAGGCTACGAGTAGTCAAGAAGCCCCTCGCTTGAGGAGGAAAAACACGGACTCACTGCTACACTACCGCCAGTCTGTCATGCATGTTGTTACGAGTGATAAACAGGAAAGAGAAATTGTTGAAGACACGCTTTTGCCACTGAACTTCAAACCGTTTTGTTTCAAATGGAATAGCGGTCTGACGGATCTCAAGCTTACTTTCCTTCCTTTTTACACAGATGCTTCTTCAAGATACATCATCACTTATGCGGCTCAAAAGAAGGCGCTGACATCAGAGACATCGGAGCCAGAGGCATCAGAGTCAGAGACGCAAGTATACCTCCTGTGCTAAATGTCTCTTCTGGTCAGAACTGCCACCTATTCTTTCTTTATCGGTTTACTTATTGAATATGCTTTAAGAAATGAGCAGTGATAACGTACTAAATACATTGTGACGTCTTAATTATTCATCCGTTTCAGATTCCTGAAAATGTCAGCCTAAAGCAAGCTTGATGTTGGACTCCACACAGATGTCTCAAAAGTGGATGATCAGACAGAACATTCACTGCTAACTTCTCCTTGGGTGCCTCCCCCAGGCTACATGTTTATATGTATGAACGATTTGAAAGAAAAACGTAGGTTTCAAATGGATTGGCTAGACAGGTACCGATGGCTTCGATACTCGACGCTTCAAGAGGGCGCGTTTTTTGCCGAGTGTGCGCCCTTTTCAGCAAAAACGAGCTTGGCAAGGGCCAACATGCGTGCACGGGGGCCCTCGCATCAAAGCCATTTCAAAAATGGAAGCACGCCCTCGAAGTGTTCGATACGCACGAAACCACTAGATATCACAGGGTCTCTTTGCTGGTAGCTGATAACTTCCTTCAAACCTCCTTAAGATGTGTACCAAGTGTTATATATCAATTCGACCATGACCGGCAAAATCCAATCCGAGAAAACGGAATAAATTTGCAGCCTATTGTTGAGACAGTTCTCTTTTGCGCGAGACAAGGTCTGTTCTCCGTTAGCATAGACACGGCCGATCGATGTAGCGGCCGTGGCATAGAGACAGTGATCACATGTATCTAAGCACAGTTTTTCCTACGAATACTTCAGAGCGCTGCTTCGCATGAGTGTGGATTGTTGCGGCATACACCTAAAAACATTCGGAAAGCTGCCCAAATAATGCCTCGTATTTAAGTCCAGATGTGCGAAATCGGCGTATAGCAATCTCTACGGCAATCAAGGAAAGCCTAGTCGCAAAAGTAAACGTTGCAGGCTGCTTTTCCGTACTCGCTGATGAAACGACGGATGTTGCTGGTATCGAGCAGCTTACTGTCTGCGCAAGGTTTACCTTAATAAAGATGCCAACAAAATCAAAGAAGTGCTCTTAGGCTTTGTGCCAATCCACGAAGGTTCCTCCTAGACATGCAGCATCTTCGTGGTCAAGGGTACACGATGGTGCAAGCTCAATGGCTGGCAAAACGAATAGTGTCCAAACTGCTGTTCGTGAGAAATATCGAGCCGCACTCTTCTACACTCACTGCACTCACCACACACTCGCTCACGGCACGCTCCATCACAAATATCAGAAACTGTCTCGGGACTCCAAAAGCAACGTCCATCTTTTTCCATAAATCTTCTAGCCACTGACACGTTTTGCGAAAAATGACAAGTTTCAGCTGTCCCAAGTCTATGAGGTGGCGCCTTTGAACTGTCGATCGCCGCACTAGAGGAGATTAAATTCAGCGGAAGAGGTGAGAGTCCAGCGCAGGCAAACAGTATATAATTGTCACAGAACGAGCGCTAAAAATGGGCGCGCCGCCAAATTCTTGCGATAACGCGCGGGAGAGACGCCGGGAGGTCAAAAGAAAAAAAAGATTGCCCGCAGCTTCCCTCGGGGGAACACTGAGGAGGATGCGGAGCATATAATTGGTTAACGGGGTGTTAAAGTGCGACTTACTTGGGTCGATGGCTAAATTGGTTAACGTGGTTGTGAAATGGGGTGTTAAATTGCGACTTACTTGGGTCGATGGCTATATTGGTTAACGTGGTTGTAGGAGGGGGTATTAAATGAGTGAACACGTACACACGTATGCGAAAGGGCGGCGCTGGTCGAAGGGACGTCGATCATTGTGTTTGTGGATTCGTTGGAATTCAGTTTCACCGTGACCTTGGACGTCGACGCGCCGTACAAACCAACCGACGAGCGGCAACTGAGCGAGCGAGCGCCGACCTTGAGTATATATACAGCGCGACGGCGCATGCACTGTCAGCTGTCGAATGTTCGAGAAGGGGGAGAAGCGCAACGGCGCATGCGCGCGCGTCAGCTGCCGATGTTCTCGAAGCGCGACGGCGCATGCGCGCGCGTCAGCTGCCGATGTTCTCGAAGCGTGACGGCGCATGCGCGCTACATTACACAGCTAGCGAATGTTCGTAAAGAGGAGAAGCGCACGCGGTGTGTAGAGGAGGAAGGGTGCACAGATGGTGGAGGAGTGAAGCGCGCGCGGTGTGTAGAGGAGGAAGGGATGCACAGATGGTGGAAGAAGGAGGAAGAAGCTTGCGGACGGCGCCGCACTACAAGCCTCGAGTATTAGATGCTCCGCATCTAAAAAAGAAAACAAACATCCAGGGCTCCCCGGGCGCGCGCTCTCCCCTCGGAAGCGTGGCTTCGCCGACGAACCTCCTCACCCCACAAGGGCGGCCGAGCAAGCGCTGGAAAGTTCCAGAAGGAAATAGGCGTGGTAATGCCGAGTTGAGTCATCCGATGCGGAGGGCATCCCAACCAGTCTCGCCCTCTCCCCAGCCTTCGCTGCGTATCGCGCCGACGAAATGACGAGAACCTTCTGGAATCTCGCGCGGAAGGTATTTAATCGAGCAGCCGAGACGACAGAGCAGGAGAAGACGGAAGTTAGCGCCAGAGCGCGTAGGGATTCCGCCGAGTAGTCGGCGAAGGTTTTGTCCGTAGAGACAAAGCAGGAGAAGAAGATGGTTTCCACCTGAGGGGTGACGACTCGAGCTACAGGCAAGAGTGTGTTTACCGCTATCGAGCGAAGACGCGTGGCAACAGCTGCGTGTGTGAAGCCGACGTGTTTCCGGCGAAAAAGTTTGAAGCTTGGAGAGTGGCCGATTGAAGACGCGAGGTTTCCTGGAAGAGAAACTTCAGGGGCAGCGGAACAACAACAACGCTGGACTTTGAGTGAGTGATTCTCGGAAGAGTATCATCCAGACTTTTGTTCCAAGAACTTTGGACTGAATAGGTTTTCTATCTCTTTAGTCTTTAAGTGTCTTGGTTGTTCAATGCATGCGACTGCATTGTAGTGCGTATTGTTGTCTGTGTCCGTTGTTTCGAGTGTGGCTGATTGTATACTGTGTAGTACGTTGTTTGATTGGTGACATATTGTCCTCATCTAATGTGGAGTGTGCACTCTTGTGTATTGTTTTCGATCTGCCATTATTGAGAATATATTTTTGTTTGTTTATCAACTCTCGGCTCTGACTTGTTCTTTGGGCCACAGCCGGCGTCCGCTGGCGCGCCAAAAAGGACCACTTTTAAAGTGTCCACGCTTTCATGGTGCGGTTCGGGGGGCCGGTACTTCGGCCCTCGGAATTAGCCCGGCGATCGCCTACCTAATTAACGGGATGTGTGACAATTAATCTGGCGTCCGCGACAGGACCTTTTGGTGCACAGGGTGTCCAAAGTAGTGAGAAAGAGCCTCGAGTTGTTGATAGTGCTATCGGAACGATTTTGTGTGTTGTTCAGTGTTCTCGTTAACGAGTGCAGGGGAGTGTTCCGATAGACTGATCTAGGCAGAAACTTTTTGCACGCGGCAAGGTTTTATTTGCGAGACACAATGGATCTCGAAAATTTAGTTGCTCTTGGTGAGAAGTTGGGTCTTTCTGGCGCCGAACTACGGAAATGGGTAAGCCAGAAGGAGAAAGAGGCGGTGGAGAGAGAAAGGTTGGCAGCTGAGAGAGCCAAGGAAGGAAAAGCAGCTGAGTTAGAACGAGAGAGGTTGGCAGCTGAGAGGGCCAAGGAAGAAAAAGCAGCTGAGTTGGAACGAGAGAGGTTGGCAGCTGAGAGAGCCAAGGAAGAAAAAACAGCGGAGTTGGAACGAGAGAGGTTGGCAGCTGAAAGGGCGAAGGAAGAAAGAGAGCAACAATTGAAGTTGGAGAGAGAAAAGCTGGCCGCCGAAAGGGCGAGAGAAGAAAGAAAGCAGCAATTGAAGTTGGAGCTGGAGAGAGAAAGACTGGCAGCTGAGAGGGCGAGAGAAGAAAGAGAGGAAAGGGAACGGCAGCGACAGCACGAGATAGAACTCGAGCGGCTCCGTTTGCAACAGCGAAGTGAAACTCCGGTCCAAGCTAGAGTTGAAAGCAGCGAACGGGAGGACCACGGATTCCGCTTGAACCCAAGCAAGCTGCTCGTAGCATTTGATGAAAGGAAGGACGACCTTGACGCGTACCTTCACAGATTCGAGACGATTGCAAGGAGCCAGAATTGGCCGGAACATCAATGGGCAACTGCTTTGAGTACTTTCTTGAGTGGTGAAGCGCTCAGTGTGTACGGTAGACTGACGCCGACCGATGCAGCCAACTATGCCAAGGTGAAAGCTGCTTTGCTGAAGCGATTTAGATTTACTGTGGAAGGATTCCGGGACAGATTTCGGACAGGAAAGCCAGCTGATGGTGAGACGGCTACGCAGTATGCCGCCCGACTGTGCCATTATTTCGACAGATGGATTGAACTTTCGGGGACAGCGCAAGAGTATGATGAGCTTAGAGAGCTCCTAATAAGAGAACAATTTCTTACTAGTTGCCACCTAAGCCTGTCGCGGTACTTGAAAGAGAGGAAGGCTGAGTCACTTGAAGGAATGCTTGAATTGGCTGATCAATTCTTGGAAGCGCAAGGTGAAACTAATTTGGCCAGGATTCGAAGAAATCGGCTCCCGAAGAAAAGAAGCGTGCCCCGGAGAACATTCCGCGATGTTTTCTGTGTAACCGAGTGGGCCATCGCGCGAAAAACTGTCGAACGATCTTTACGAGCCCTACCGTTGTAAAATGTTTCAAGTGTGGACAGATTGGGCACAAAGCAGACGCATGTCGAAACGGAGCAAGTCAAACTCACCAGGTATCCTGTGTGCAAGCGGCACCGAAATCCGGTGATAATGCCGTCACCGATGGATTCGTAAAGTTGAAAAATGGGGAGAAAATTCCTATTGTGGGTGCCGTAATGACAAAACAGCCAACCGGTGTTTCGAAGGGAATGCCAACGCTGCCTGGAAAAGTCGCGGACAAAAAGATTACGGTGTTAAGAGACACCGGTAGCTCCACGGTTATCGTGCAGAGAGATTTGGTACGGTAAAGTGAGTTAACAGGCAAAACGAAACCGGTTTGCTTAATTGACCGTACAGTTCGGATGCTTCCCGAAGCAGAAATTGAAGTTGAAACCCCGTACTTCAGCGGGAAGGTTACCGCTCTATGTATGACGACCCCCCTTTACGACCTTGTCATCGGAAACATCGACGGGGCGCGAGGACCGAATGATCCGGAATGTTTGGGAGAAGACCCTAAGATAGAGCCCTCGCCAACCCAGCGACCGCAAGATACAGTGGAGGAGCATCCCGTGATGGATCTCACTCGAGCCCAAGGTGAAGCCGCGGTGCAAGAGACAGTGAATGAGAAGATGATCGTGTTGAATGAGTTCACGGGCCGAGCAACTGGACTTACGTCGGCACGACCTCAACCGACCGACAGTGTAAAAGAGACGGAAGTGGCCAGCCGGGCCAAATGTAGAGACATGAACAAGCTGGTAAATAAACAGACAGGACCCGTCGAATGTTATGACCCGTTAACGGTGTCGGAAGTGACAACGATGGCTGAGACGCCGCCTCAGATATCATCGTTGGAAAGGGCTCGCCGAAAAAGAACGTGGAAACACAAGAAGAGATCGAGCGAGCACCGCAAGAAAGGACGCAAGCGAAATACACAGGATAAGTGCTAAAGTCGAATCAGAATGTGTTTGGCAGTGCTGAGTGCCATATGTTGTGTTAATGTTGTGTTATCCTGTGTCACAAGTGTCGAAGTGTCTGTGCTGTGATGTGATGTATAGTGTTGTATAATTGTTGTAATGAGAGAACTTTGTACGTTTGTATTGTTTGGAATGTGTGATGAAGTGTTGTCGTCATGTACCTGTGGCTATATTTCATGTGTTGTGGAATTGAACTACAATGTACGATTGTATTGAGTGATATATTGTGAATGTGACGTGTCATGAGCGACGGACTATGTTACAGTCTTTGAGAGTGTGTGGTGACTGTTCGCGCTCGTTTGTGTGGTTTTGAATATTATGAGATAATATTCTTAAAGTGGGGGGCAGTGTCACAGAACGAGCGCTAAAAATGGGCGCGCCGCCAAATTCTTGCGATAACGCGCGGGAGAGACGCCGGGAGGTCAAAAGAAAAAAAAAGAAAACAAACATTCAAGGCTCCCCGGGCGCGCGCTCTCCCCTCGGAAGCGTGGCTTCGCCGACGAACCTCCTCACCCCACAACGGCGGCCGAGCAAGCGCTGGAAAATTCCAGAAGGAAATAGGCGTGGTCATGCCGAGTTGAGTCATCCGACGCGGAGGGCATCCCAACCGTCTCGCCCTCTCCCCAGCCTTCGCTGCGTATCGCGCCAACGAAATGACGAGAACCTTCTGGAATCTCGCGCGGAAGGTATTTAATCGAGCAGCCGAGACGACAGAGCAGGAGAAGACGGAAGTTAGCGCCAGAGCGCGTAGGGATTCCGCCGAGTAGTCGGCGAAGGTTTTGTCGGTAGAGACAAAGCAGGAGAAGAAGATGTTTTCCACCTGAGGGGTGACGACTCGAGCTACAGGCAAGAGCGTGTGTTTACCGCTATCGAGCGAAGACGCGTGGCAACAGCTGCGTGTGTGAAGCCGACGTGTTTCCGGCGAAGAAGTTTGAAGCTTGGAGAGTGGCCGATTGAAGACGCGAGGTTTCCTGGAAGAGAAACTTCGGCGAGGTTTCCTGGAAGAGAAACTTCAGGGGCAGCGGAACGACAACAACGCTGGACTTTGAGTGAGTGGTTCTCGGAAGAGTATCATCCAGACTTTTGTTCCAAGAACTTTGGACTGAATAGGTTTTCTATCTCTTTAGTCTTTAAGTGTCTTGGTTGTTCAATGCATGCGACTGCATTGTAGTGCGTATTGTTGTCTGTGTCCGTTGTTTCGAGTGTGGCTGATTGTACTGTGTAGTACGTTGTTTGATTGGTGACATATTGTCCTCATCTATTGTGGAGTGTGCACTCTTGTGTATTGTTTTCGATCTGCCATTATTGAGAATATATTTTTGTTTGTTTATCAACTCTCGGCTCTGAATTGTTCTTTGGGCCACAGCCGGCGTCCGCTGGCGCGCCAAAAAGGACCACTTCTAAATTGTCCACGCTTTCGTGGTGCGGTTTGAGGGGCCGGTACTTCGGCCCTCGGAATTAAACCGGCGATCGCCTCCCTAATTAACGGGATGTGTGACAATAATGTTGGCACTCTTGTCACCATCTTCCATGCAAGACTGCATGTGGTGTAGCCCGTGCCAGCGCTGAGTTTGCTACTGTCAAAGAGACTGCAGGGGAGAAGCCTGGGTATTAGCGATGTCATTGACGACATAGAAGCGGTAGAGCAGGCAATTCAAAATGACCACGAGAATGTCGATGCTTACTCCACGAAATTGTTTGCACGAGTGCAGACTTTGGCCAAAAAAGTGAATGTGGAAATCACCAGCCATCGAGCCAATGTCCGGAAGCAAGACCATGGGACCAATGTTTTCGAGAGCGCGAAATACTTATGTATACTTTCGCAGAAACCCTGGTCAATCCGTTTATAAACCACGTCTTAGCGCAGCCAAACCAATGGTTCTAAAAGTGCGCGCAGGGCACTCCCAGAGGACTTTTCAGCAATTGCGCCATATGCACTGCATGTAAGGTGATCGAAAGAAATCAGCAGAAAATCTTCTTGCCATTTTTGCGCATAACGTCGAAACTGGGGCTACTTCATGAGAATCGCGCCTATGGTGGACAAAGTTGCGGAACAAAGCAGTGAACCAGCACCCCGGCACAGAACCGATGCCCTCTGTCATTGCGACACCAGGTTCTATCTCAATGTGTACAAGCTGCTGCAGATTCTAATCGCATCGGTGCGTATCGCGCATCGGCGCGTAATGTAGGATGTCGCATTTCGCGCTGGTTGCCGTGGGGCCGCGCCGACGAACGCTGGTCGTGCCTGGCGTCAGACTATAGAGTGCTCGCGTTTGGCTATACGTGGCGTCACTGTGCCCAGCGTGCGCGCGCGTCAACGCTACATTGGAGTATATTGGGCCGTTCATGATGCGCTCGCGGCCGTTTTGCTAGCTCCACATACACCAAATTTGGGGTTACGTGACGTCAATGGGTGACGAAATATATGACTGGTGCAAACATGATGACCCTGACACGCGTGTCATGTAAGAATAGGACAACATACCACGCTCATAGCGTGCTCACGGCCGTTTCTCTAGCTCCACATATAATAAATTTGGTATCAGGTGACGTGAATAAATGATGAAGCTAAACGACACATCCAAACATGATAATCATGGCACGGAAGTCATGTACGGCATCATTAGAGAGTTTTAGTACTGCGGAATGGTGCTACGTACACATCACGCAAGCGCCTTGCGTTACGTGGCGTCGTTTGCCACTAATCGGCTTTTAGTACGCCGTAGTGCCCGCGTACGTTACGAGCGTGAAGCGTGTTGCGCCATCTGGTAGATCAAAATGAAAGCATGTGTTGTTGGCAGCCAATGTGAGCCAATCCAAGTGTTATAGCCAGATTATGGCCATATTTTAAGCCACAGAGCCAGTCGGTGCTTGCCTTCAATGCCGCCATTTTGCAAAACGAAGTCTCGCGCTGTCGCGAACTTGTTCGAGAGCGGCGCGATCAGCTCATACGTACGCACGCACGCATCTCATGCGTGCGTACGTAGCGGCTGCGTACGTAACGCGATACGTGCGCGTTGCGGTCTGCGCATGCGCACTACGCAGAACGTGGCGTCCTTACGTACGCAACGCCGCCACGTACGCATCGTACGCAGTACTAAAACTCTATTTACCTCCACCTCGAAACGTTGTGCTGATATTAAAGTGACATATCAACATTTCTCATTCATGCTTCGCATATCATCGATTCCCACTGTACGTGGGATCTCCCAAATTTTTTTTTTCGTGATGGAGGGACGCCGGACGCGCTGAAATGCGCGTCCGGCGCCCCACCGTCACGAAAAAAAAATGGGGAGTGGTAATGGGGAGTGTTAGTCTTGGGAGGTGTGGCTGAGCAAAGAGCATATCTCACTGATAACGACAAAACATACCTGATTTTTTATGACAGAGTAAGATGAAACAAACCGATGTCGCATTTCAACCTTCACTTGTTGCTATCTGTGCAGTGGGTGTGTAGCAACAGCAAGTTAGGATTGAAGCGGGCGGTCACTTCTGCATGGGCGCTGCCATTTTGATTTGTAAACACAGATGCCGGTTGTAAGCGACGAAAATAATTTCATGCGTACGAACTGAATGCGAAGAATTAATGTATCACATTTCTAAATGACGTAACACACACCAAACAAACGCCAGCTTTAGTGAACCCGGTCCATTTTAAGGCACTTATATTATCTGGGCCTATGTTCTGCTGCGCAAGTGTGTGGCTTTTTTACACCCCGTAGCTTTGGTAGTGCTGAACCAATGCCTCCTCTATTTCGATGTCTGCCGCGTGAGAACAAAAACAACTGTCACGCCCTCTCCCTCCTTCATTTTAGATTACTGTCGGTTTTTAGCGTCACCTGTGGCGAATGGTGCAGCAACTCGACATTTTGCATAGCCTCTGAAATAGTTGCAAATAGTTGCGTGTATAGTTGCAAATCTCGAATAACTTTCGAGTGACGCGCCCCTAGGCATAGATTTTCTCGAAATTAACTAGAGGGCACTCTGGCGCTGCGATCGTTCAGCGACCAAGGGAATGATGGGTAGTACACACATTTGCCTAGTCTTCGTACTTGCGGGCGGCGAAACGTACTTTCGGCTTCGTTTACTGCTGTGTTTCGGTTTTGTGTTGAAACAAAGATTCAACCCTTTTGAACTTCCTGACCCAATTTGGAAAGATAAGTCGAAAAAAATAGGGTGGTGAAGCGCAATCGTTGAACATTTTCTGATTTTTGTTTTGTGAAAAAAAAAGCTCTAAGCCACATGAACACACACGGAGCCAAAGGCAGGCCATAAGTACGAAGATTAGAGAACTGTGTGTACTACCCATCATTCCCATGCTCGTTGAAGCACCGTGCATTGCAGCTCCCATAGACACTAGCGCCAGAGTTCCCTTTAGTAAGTATTGTAGGAAACCCTATGCCCCTAGGAGACACAAGTATAAAACACCGTAATAATAGGGTCGGTCGCGAGCGCCACTGCGTGGCGCTTGCTCAAAACTGAAGGCATGCAGGTCAACTCCGCTGGAAACACGAGCCATACGTCAGGCATCTTAATAAAGGAGGCGTGGGCTTAACTTATCTGCTGAAACAGATTATAGAGAGGAATATGGCGCTCCAATTGTACACCTCCATGGGAATTATGAGAAGTACAGACTTAGGATTGGATAGGGTTAGCTAGCGAACCGCCTACAGACTTTGCCCTATTTCAGTTTCGTTTTTCGCGCAAGCTGGTAATGGGGAGTGTTGAAGCAGTGCCTTTGTTGTTCGAAAAGGCTAACTACCACCAGATCTCCTGATTCGCTGCGGCGTTAGAGCTTCACGAATCGTATTTGATAGTTTGAAAGATGCTTCGTCCACACACCGCTGCGCCTAGATGTAGCGTCTCATGCCAGTGCAGCATCTCGCCTCGAGTTGATGTTTTTCACGAGCGCGTCTTGCCTGAACTCGTTTTAAATCAACTGAAAAACGATGACGAAGTTAAGTAGACGAACCGTCAAGCTCCATTGACTCGACTTCACCACAAAACCAGAGGTGCGTTGGGGGTGGCCCATGGGACAGACGCACCTATGGCGTCGCAGAAGACGAAACAATATGTTTTTTTTTCACTTAATACTGTACTGTTATTGCTATAAATAGGTAATTCGTACTTTCGAGTGAAAAACAAGCATGTTTGTTTTCAATCATTTAAAAAAAATTCCCTAAATTTTTATTCCAAATCTGGAATGCAATGGCAAAGCAATGCATACCTTGATGGATAAAGTTGCACAGGTTTCACTTTCACCTCCTCGTCACTAAAACTTTCTGCAATAAAGTTTGCGTACAAATAAGCGAAGCAAGTTTCAATCAGATATAAGTTCATATCACTTTGTTTTACACTCAGAAAAAAAAGCTTCTCAAATTTCAAGAACGAAATTGCGAAGCAGAACTGAAGCCTGTATAATTACCATAGGGGTACATTTAGGCGCCGCTGAAAGAGCCCGCGTAGACACTAGCGCCTCATTACCCTCTAGGTATTAATGAATGAAACTTTACGTCTCCAGCCCAAGGAGGATTAAAAAAAAATGCTGGAGTGGAAATGATTGCGCATAAGTGAAGCCGTTCCTCTGGCAAGATGGCGATTAAAAACGAAGCGTTTCCCTCGAACGCCCAACGAGTTTAATGTGGAAACTTTTCTGGGTCACATAAAGCTCCAAGTGCGTCCTACAGTTACTAGTTTTCTTTAGTGAGCCTCTAATTGGAGGCAAAGTTCTTTGAAGATTCAGTCATCCATACTCGTTTCTGTGTGTAATTTCGTCGGGAACAACCATCTTTTAATATAGAACTGACGTAGCATATACATAACATATCAAAACCACTTGATCTTTAAGTAAGCACTATGAGAAAAAAAGCATGTTTCCGCCATCTTGGCGGAGGCAAAAGCTGGCTTCACTTCTGCCGGCAAGGCGCTGCGGGAGCTTCCACTCCAGCAATTTTTTCTTTAATCCTCCTTGCTCCAGCCGTCCCTATCGCACGGACAGCGCGTGTTTCCAGAGGTGGGCGTGGCCCGCTCTTTTCTCCGCATTGCGGCGCTCTTTCTCTCGGTCCAAAAGGCTGCCGCGCTGTTGGCGACGCTTCTATGTGGCGAGAAAAAAAATGGTTTTGCGCTTTTATATAACTTTGTGTTCGTTTGTAAATGTCGGGTCAATGAGTACGATAGGCAAAGTTAACGCCTGGGCGTATCATTTTCAAATGGGGTTTTTCTTTTGCTGTAGATTGGCACCGCCTATATTAGAGCAGTTAAAATTACGATGCCTCTGCAAGAGATCCGCCGTCCAGCCGCGCTTGCCACAACTGGTCTCTCCTATAGATGAGGCACGTTCAGTGGGACTTCCCACGAGGAGCAAAATGCTGTTCGGTGCGCGAGGTGTAAATAAACAAAACCACGGCATATGCACAGAGTGAATGATTAGCGAGGCGAAGCGTCCATCAATCCGTCCGTGCATTCGTTCGTCCATGCGTCCGTCGACTGCTATCACACTACAGCACGCATCGGACGGACGGACGCTTCGCCCCACTCATGATATCGTTCACTCTGTGGATATGCTGGTTACGCTGGATAAAAGGACGACCGATCAAGTACTGCTACAAAGAGCTTCGTCCCTATAAAAGCAATAAAACCACGTCGCGCTACGCGTCGCAGTTATGATTATGTCAGTGCGCCTGTAATAATTTTCTAAACAGCATTACTATCAAAATCAGGGGTAGTTTCACGAAAGGAACAAGAGATTGAGTGACCCATTTATTTGCGTGTAACCCGTGAGCGCTGAATGCGGCATTCCGATTTAGCTTATGGATTGGGCTGTAGTGGCACTTACTCGCGAATTCGGCGTCGGCGGCACCGTTGACACCACCATTGCGCATGCTGGCGTCTCGTGCCCAAGCTTTTTTTTTTTCCTATCTGACGTGCAGAATGGCACGCAGCAGTACGACATATTCTTCAAACTAAATGGAAGAAACAAGACCTGACGTCACTTTCTCTAAAAGAGAAAAAACTACAGCATTGACATAGCATCAATTGTATAAACCGTAACCAGTCAGCAACCTAATTAATAAGTCGCTACTATTGAATCAAACATTCGTTTAGACTTTTACTGCGAAATTTTCTCCCATCTGTGCACAGAATGCCAGTGACGCCTGCACGTGAGGTAACCACGCGAATGCCGTAGCGTTATGCTTTCTGCCGTGGTCTACGCCACTCGAGGAACCCACATTAAACGCGTCCCCTCGTGGTATCCGGGAGCGTGAGGCGATACTCGCCGGTGTTGCTGGAGAGTGCGGCGATTGGGACGGCTGGAGAGAACCACGCCGCGCTCCCGCAATCTCGTAGGCCATGCCCAAGGACATATACACACAACGTCATCCTTGAACAAGTCATAAACTAGAGGTGGCTACATGCTACATACGGAGAAGGGAACGACCACGGCCTAAGGAGCTTCGGCCCTAAAAAAATCACAGCATATCCACGAGGTGAATGATGACGAGTGGGGTGAAGCGGACGGACGGGCGGGTGGATACATGCACACACGGATGGACGCACGCATGGACGCACGGAGGCAGAAACGGATGCATGGACGGACGGATGGATGCACAACCGGACGGACGAATGAACGCATCGAGGAACGCAGGGACGGATGGACACATGGATGCGCGGGTGGGAGCACGCACGGACGCTCGGACGGACACATCGGCGGATGCATAGACGGATGCACAGACAGACGGCTGGGCGGACGCGTGGACGAACGCAGGGACGGACGCACGGACGGATGAATGGATGGATGGACACACGCGGTGACGGACAGATGGACGGATGGACGCACGGATGAACGAATGGACGCGTGTATGGACAGATGGATGGACGCATGGACGAACGCAGGGACAGTTGAATGGACGGACGGACGCATGGATGACCGCAAGGACGGACGCATGGATGGACGAATGGACACACAGATGGACGCACGGATGGACGCATGCACGAATGGACGGACGCGCGGATGAACGGAATAATGAACGAATGGACAAAAGCGCGGACGGACTGATGGACGCTTCGCCCCACTCATCATCATCATTCACTCCATGGATATGCTGCGATTTTTGTTATTTATCATACTACAAGTAACGTCCTCTGGTATCGTACAATTTGCATTGTTTCTTTATATGTACACGTACCGCTCTTTACGACCGGGTCAAGAACTAACGAGAGGTGGCTACATACAATTACGACGGGACGCTCAGACCGCGCCTTAAAGGACTACTCACCAGGCCCCATACCAAATTTTTGTTTGACCGTGGAAGTTGTTGGGTGTCCGATGAGAAAAATTTTGCCACAGTTTTTTTTTTTTTTGGAATTGGTTCACTACGAGCTGAGAAAACTGTTTTTTATGTTGACTTAAGAAAGCTGCGTGAACATGCCTTTTATCGAACGCTGGTCCGGCCTTCCCACTTGTGGGTTTGCAGTGGCTGACCCCCTTATTCACGCTGCTTGACTTGCCATCGACTTCAATGCAGCATGAACGCGTTTTGAACGTGCAGTCTTTAGGTGGTGCCAAGGCAGCAGAAACGCACGGAAGCGTTCCAAATGCGCTACATTAAAGCGGTTTCAACCGTCACCCCCGGAAGCTTTTCAGGCCTGCGCGTCACGTGACGTGACGTCGACGACGTCACATCGCGCCGGCCGGCCGGCCGCCCTTCGCTGGGTGGCTGCGCCAGCCGCGAGCGCTTGCCGCGAGCGCCCTTCACGCCTACCGACTCGGGCGCGGTGCCTTGACACCATGTCCGCACGATTTATCAAGGTATCGATTGATTGTATGGTTTAACGCGCCGACGCAACGCAGGCGATGAAGCGCGCCGTAGGGGAGGGCTCAGGATCAAGTTTGACTACCTGGGAATCTTTATTGTGTGCCGAAATCTCGTACACACGGGCGTTTTTGCTTTTCGCCTCCATCAGAAATGCGGCCGCCGCAGCCGGGTATCGACACCGCGCCCTAGTGCTCAGCAGCGCTACGCCTTAGCCACTGAGCCACCGCGGTTGGGGAACTTATCAAGGTATCAAGAAATAATGAATATCGTGAATGGAATAATGCATATTTATTTATCGCAGCCAGACGCCGTCTGTACAAATATCACAGTGCGCATTGTTCTCGGTCCAGGCAGACGACAGGCAACACAAGATGTTGCCCTTAATGCTGAAAATATGCCAAAAGTACAAAACACAATATCTTGCCACATAAAACTCAAAACAAAACAGATTGTAACAGCAAAAACATCCCCGAGCTTTGGAACAGAAAAAGCACACTTTCATTTAAATTGTAGGTTAGAGGAAAACATACCATTCGTTTATCATAGTAACAGTAGCAACACAAGGTATCAGGTTCAAACACTTGCCAAAAAATACAATACATAAGAACACTGGTGACTAAATTGTGGTCCACAGCATGATAAATGACAGAAAGAAAAGTAATTGTACTGCCATAGGTAGGTGCATGTCCTAGGGAAAAAATCAAACAAAAATCTAAGAAAAAACAAATCACAGTGCACAACATGTCTGTACACAGAGTGCACAAGGAAAGTGTACACAGCTTAGGTACCAAAACGGACTGTACAACTGCTACAGTAGGCACCGAGGCAGTTCGAGTTTAAAAAAAAAAGAAAAAAGTACAGCACTTTTAAAAGCTAACAACTTGTAAAGAGATACAAAACTGGAAACAAGGCTCATTTTACATAAGGCAGAAGTATACCAAGGAAATCAAGTCATGGCATGCAATCAAATACACTCTGTGCAGTTTCACAAGAATAAATGTGAAGAGAAAGACGCGACGCTTGGAAAATTACTTTCCAAGAAAAATTCGGGCCTTTCTATTTTTCGCCTTCTGATCTTTTTCAATGCGTAAAAGATCGTTCCTTTGCTTGCACAGGTTGTTTAGCATTATATTTGCTGCACAGTTTGCAACCAATGTGATGAGGAGCTCGTAGGTGTGCCCGTTTTCACACGTATCTATGTCCTCAAGCCTTGGCAGAGAGTCCAGTGTAAGTTGCCGAACGACATTCTTTTGGTTCGGCCCATGGAGAAACTGGGTAGAGGTACTTTCCGTCATGAGCTTTCTAACTACAACCTCCGTGTACATAACTACTGTGATTACAAGAGCAGAAGGAAATTTGAGGCCACCCCGATCCAGTTGTGCGATTAAAGAATGGGTGTCCTCTCCTGTTTCGGCCGTATTTCGGGTAACGACCAACTGCCTCTGGCAGCTTTCACACTTGAGAACTTTCATTGCAGCGTGTGCACAATACCCACCTACATAACCAATCACCGGCATTTGTGCTCTGAGCTCATCAAGGTCAGCATCGCTAACATGAACACTAAAAGAAGTGCCCGCATCCCTGACACCGTCCGTCTCTTCGATGCCTCTGAGATCATCGTTGCTCATCCTTGGAAGGGCATTTTGAAGGTGAATCCTTCCCTCGGTTTCGCAATGCTGGCGAACAGATATGTGATACTGCCCACCAGCCATCTGCCTGTACTGTCCAAAGCGACTCTCGAGGGTATCCGTCTGGACTTTCCCTAGCAGAATATACTTAAAGTGAAGCTCACTAACGCAGTACTTCACCAATGCCAAAAGGGATTGAGCAGAGAGCCTCAAGGCACTCAATGTCTCCTGGGTAAGTACTCCGGTGTCGTGCCTATAAAATTCCCACACATCGAGCCATGTGATAAAAGCGCTTAGAAAGCTTGCCTTTGGGTCATCTGTGTGGTTTGACATGGGCTCTTTGTAAACATTACGGTGATGGAAGCCCTTACTAGGTGTCTTTACATTGACAATGCTCCACCAACGAAGAATTATTTTGATGAACTCGGCGGTTGCTGTAGCATGTTGAAAATCAGTATGACCCTTGCGAGCGGCCAGGGCTTCGGCTACGTGCGGATTAAAAATCTGCAGTACGAGTTTGACGTCCTGTCGTTCAAAGCTGCTTGGATTTAGAGCTTTTGACGTCAAGCCATACCCAGACTTCAGAAGCAGGGGTGACTCCTCTTTATGCAAATCTCTCAAATGCTTAAATGAAGCAGTCATCTTGCATTCGGGATGAACTTCATTGTTCGAAAGCTCGAAGCGTGGGTAGAAAAAGCAAGTTCCAGCATTTTTCTGGTTGAGCCAGTTATTTCTTATGCATTTAAATAGATGCACAGCATCCACCACGTAAAATAACGGCCGATCTGGGTCTGCCGGATGCGGGTAAACAGGGCTAAGCTTTGGTTCTGGCAGAAACATCTTCATTGCCTTCCTGTTCAGCGAGTTATTGGCACAGACAACGGCTATGACCCTGTATCCAATTTCTTCTAAGCCCAAGATCACCTTCTTCAGCATGCAATGAAGATCTTCACCCTGTAAGGCTTTTACCGGAAGAATGTGCGCCACCTCCTTGAATGCGCTCAGCAAACTTTGTATCATAAACACGTGCACCGATGTGGCCGCTTCGTTGGAGTTAACTGCTGCACCACATATGTTCCCACCTTTGTAATCTAAACAAGGTTTGATATAAATCTCGTCAAGCATCAGCGTCACAGTGTGTTCATGTGCCTGCAGATGTTTGAATCTCTGAGACACATACTGAAGGAAAGTGTCGTCAGAAGAATCAACTTGTGGGCACATTTGAATAGACGAGCACACATTTCTAATAGTGCTTGGGTGGGGCAAAGTTAGTGCACCTGTGCTTCTCAGGAACTTGTAGGCATGTGGTGATATTGTACGCAAGATGCATGCAAAGACCATCACCTGTGCGCTATACTGAATGCGCTTTGCAGAAAGGAGTAGTAGCTGCTCCTTCATAAAGTTCACCGTCTCTTTCTTGCCTTCATCAATGCTGGCTTCCAATTTGTCCAGAAGGGAAGGTATTGCTTGAGCCAGGTGGCGATAAGTGCAGCGCTCCTCAGACAGCATCGACAGGTTGTTCAAAATTTCCAACAAGGAACTTACTTTTTGAACTGAGTCTGGTACAACAGCGCTACCAAGGTTCTTGATTGGTGAACCTTGATAGCAGGCAAAGACTTCAAGGTTTGCAAACACGGTCAATGACGCATTCAAACAAGGTTCACGATAGTCGATAATGTTCAAAAACATGGAGCACTCTTCTTTATGTGTCACAGTCCACTTCGGAGACACTGACACCCCTTGCAGGCGAGCCCTTAGTTCTTCGAGGGATGAAAACCGGTCTCGTTCTTGCTCCGCTTCATATGACGCCAGCGACTCTTCTACAGCACGGGCGAGTTGGGAGGCTTCTTGTCGGCTCCTCTTGGCGTCAGGGGTTTCTCTCGTGCTCTTGTCTCGTACTGAAAGGTAGGACGGACAGCCGGGAAATACCGTTGGGACAGATCCAGGACGCAACCGTGGTACTGGGAGTGCAACTTCAATAACTCTCCCAGTCCTTGGATCCGTGTACGATGTCGTCTTCTCGATGCATGAAGCGTCGAAATGATCCGCGCACACCTGCACAAACGTTTCAAGAACGTCTGAGACGCCACTTCTCAAAAGAAAAAAAAATGCGCTCCCGTTTGCATGACCGTGTTTACAGTCCGTGTAGCTAAAACAAAGTCTACCTACGTTTCGCAAGCATCTAAATAAAAACGCTGCGCTAAGCGGTACAAGCAACATGAAAGGAAACACGGGAGCGTGATGTCACCGCACTCCACGAAGCGCTTCCACCGAGAGCTTGCAAGAATGGACGACACCACGGCACTGTTAGTGAACAAAGCGCAGCTGACCATCCTTGCTGCGAACGTGCCTTTCTGGGCGATTCTCATCAACTGCTGGCGTCAGCGCTTCGCGAGGCCCGGCGGCCACACGCTCAAGTATTTCCCATCATAGGTGATTTCTACCCGAACAAGCAACGACAAGCTAAGAACAGGAGCATCTCAAATTCTTACCTTAGTGCACGAAGTCGGCAAGAAGTCCTTCCTAGGAATGGCGCGTAGCCATTGTTTGAGAGCGTCGGCGTCTTTAGGGAAGGAAAACACTTGTATCTTCTTTCCTGTTTTGTAGTTGCCGGTGCATCCGGGTACACAACACTTATTCGGCATTGTCGCATCACTCCAGCATCACGCACGGAAACGAAATTGCCGCAAAACAACAACGGAAAGCAACAAACGCGAAACACCGTCAACACCATGCCGCCGAACCGTCACCACCGCCGCCCGCGCTGCGCTCGCTGCCGCTGCGGCTTCCCCGAGAGTCGGCCGGCCGGAAATGACGTGACGTCAGATTGCTGGGCGCAGGCCTGAAAAGCTTCCGGGGGTGACGTTTCAACCCAGTAAAGAGTGATTCATTGGAAGGGAGGATTGCTCACAAGGAGCGACGCGGCGACGTTCTGTAGTAATCATCATATCCGCTAATGTCCAATTTGCCTGGGCACACCCCTCGAGCTCCGCGTCGTCTGCTTGCTGGTAATCAGAACACCCATTATAAATTAAATACGTGACTGCAATATTTTTCGCCGTCGTCATCATAACTTACCATATAAATGCTACATATTTATAGCCGTTTTCGCCCAAGTAAAATTTTGTTGCAGTTAGCCTTTAATGGGGACAACCGTACCTTGGTGTGTGCTTTCCTATCTATCTATCTATCTATCTATCTATCTATCTATCTATCTATCTATCTATCTATCTATCTATCTATCTATCTATCTATCTCTATCTATCTCTATCTATCTATCTATCTATCTATCTATCTATCTGTTTGTATTTCTGTCTATCTATCTATCTATCTATCTATCTATCTATCTATCTATCTATCTATCTATCTATCTATCTATCTGTCTGTCTGTCTGTCTGTCTGTCTGTCTGTCTGTCTGTCTGTCTGTCTGTCTGTCTGTCTGTCTGTCTATCTATCTATCTATCTATCTATCTATCTATCTATCTATCTATCTATCTATCTATCTATCTGTCTGTCTGTCTGTCTGTCTGTCTGTCTGCCTGTCTGTCTGTCTGTCTGTCTGTCTGTCTGTCTGTCTGTCTGTCTGTCTGTCTGTCTGTCTGTCTGTCTATCTGTCTCAACCTTTCGCATTGCTCAATGCTCCCTTTTTAGTTTTTTCCTTCCTCCGTGCCGAGAATTGAAGCGTTTCCCGTGTACTCAGATTTGGGTGCACGTTAAAGAACCCCAGGTTGTCGAAATTCCCGGAGCCCTCGAATAACGCGTTCGATGCTCTAACCACTGAGCTACCAGAAGAACGGGGGCTTCTACCAACATCTATGTACGGATTTAGGCGAGGAGTGTCTACCCAGGATATCTTCTTACTGCTCAAAGAGGAAGTGCTTAACCCAGCGCCAGGTAGTCTCAACAATCTACTCGTTGCACTCTACATCGAAAAAGCATTTGATAATATTGCGCACTCTACCATACTATACGGTCTTGCAGCCATAAGATGCGGACAACGCATATTCAACTATGCCTCTGATTTTCTTGGAAATCGCAAGGCGCAGATTGGCATAGCTGGTATCAAATCATCACCATACGACCTCCCACTGAAAGGCACACCTCAGGACTCCATCTTGTCTCCATTTTTATTCAATATCGGCCTCCGGAAACTAGTCCTCCAGCTGGAGACTGTACCAAACCTGGGCTGTGCCTTTTACGCGGACGATATTACGCTATGGGCAACAAAGGGCTCCTATGAAGAACGACAAGATGTACTGCAAACCGCTATAGACATGATTCAAGGCTACCTCACTGCTGCAGGCATGTCGTGCGCACCTAGCAAATCGGAATATTTGCAAATAAGACCCCCACGCACTCGGTCCAACCGTGCACCCGCGCTGCAGCTAGAAATTGCCGGACAGATCATCAACAGGACCCCAGTAGCTCGAATATTAGGCATGCACGTGCAAGAAAACAACAGCGTAAAGACTGCAATAGGCAAACTCAAACACACCGTAAAGAGTATTGCATCCCTTATAGCTAGAATTGCGCGAAGTAATGATGGGATGACAGAGGCCGACACGGTACGCCTTGTACGTGCCTTCGTTCTCAGCCGAGTCACGTTCGCTCTTCCCTTTCAATCAACACGCAAGCCCGAAATAGAGCAGATTGACAGACTCATCAGAATTGCGTACAAAGCAGCATTGCGACTTCCGAACAGCACAAGCACAGAAAAACTCATGGGACTCGGCGTGCATAATACGTATGAAGAATTGGCCGCCGCCACGCTAATCGCACAGCGAGAACGACTCACCACTACGCTCCAGGGAAGAACACTGCTACAGAGGCTGGGATACCCTCTCACCCCTCAATATTGTGGCGATGAGACAGTCATTGTACCCAAGCAAATACGTGATCAAATAATCGTGGAACCAGTTCCAAAAAAACTTGCACCCGCTCTACAACAAAAAAAAAATTGCCCGCAGCTTCCCTCGGGGGAACACTGAGGAGGATGCGGAGCATATAATTGGTTAACGGGGTGTTAGAGTGCGACTTACTTGTGTCGATGGCTAAATTGGTTAACGTGGTTGTGAAATGGGGTGTTAAATTGCGACTTACTTGGGTCGATGGCTAAATTGGTTAACGTGGTTGTAGGAGGGGGTGTTAAATGAGTGAACACGTACACACGTATGCGAAAGGGCGGCGCTGGTCGAAGGGACGTCGATCATTGTGTTTGTGGATTCGTTGGAATTCATTTCACCGCGACCTTGGACGTCGACGCGCCGTACAAACCAACCGACGAGCGGCAACTGAGCGAGCGAGCGCCGTCCTTGAGTATATATACAGCGCGACGGCGCATGCACTGTCAGCTGTTGAATGTTCTCGAAGCGTGACGGCGCATGCGCGTCCACTGGAGAATCAGGAGAATTGTAGAATGTTCTCGAAGGGGAGAAGCGCGCGCGGCACAGATGGTGGGTGACGGTGCATGCGCGCGTCAGCTGTCGAATGTTCGAGAAGGGGGAGAAGCGCAACGGCGCATGCGCGCGCGTCAGCTGCCGATGTTCTCGAAGCGTGACGGCGCATGCGCGCTACATTATACAGCTAGCGAATGTTCGTGAAGAGGAGAAGCGCACGCGGTGTGTAGAGGAGGAAGGGTGCACAGATGGTGGAGGAGTGAAGCGCGCGCGGTGTGTAGAGGTTGAAGGGATGCACAGATGGTGGAAGAAGGAGGAGGAAGCTTTCGGACGGCGCCGCACTACAAGCCTCGAGTATTAGATGCTCCGCATCTAAAAGCGCCGTCAAGCGCGAGCACGAAAACTCCTGCAGAGAAGTAGCGATCCAGACGCTTACTTTACCGACGTCAGTCTTTATCCCGCGCCACCACAAGGCTCCAGAAAACAAGCATATGCATTGGCAGTGACTAACCAAAGCAAAGTCGTGGCCTGCGCGTCCCTACGCACCAGATCAAGTGCCACCGCAGAGGCAGCAGCCATAGCCTTGGCAATCAGAGAAGCCGAAAGAAGGCGGCGCTCAGCGTATATTTCGACAGACTCACAAGCTGCATGTCGCTTATACCTTAGAGGCACACTTCCAAGGTGCGTCACTGATATTTTGGGGTCCATGTTGATGGAGGCACATGGCGTCACTTGGTGCCCAGGGCATGACGGCCTGGGGGGGAACGAGGAGGCAAACTGCGTAGCTCGCGGACTTACTGGCCGAGACGCAGGACTCTCCTCAGGACACCTCACAGGGCATCATGAAGAGCAAAGTGTAACAAGCAGGCAGATATTGGAAAACCAACGCCTTACAAGACGCACGTACGCCCCTCCACATCCGAACTTAAGCAGCCAACAAGCCCGGGATTGGCGCCGCCTCCAAACGAACACATACCCCCACATATCAAAAATACACGCAATTTTTCCACAGATATACACAACAGGGGTATGCCCATGGTGTAGTAACCACACAGCCACACTTACACACATAACCTACCAATGTACCGAGCGGCCAGCCAATGCAGTATCTAGGTTGGTGCGCTCACTACAAACACTCACAACGTGGTCTTGGGAGGCATGGCTTTCCGAGCTGGCACTGGGGAGCCAACTGGTGACCCTAGACCAGGCCCGGCGAGCCGCTGTGGCCAGTGGGGCTCTACAAGAGGGCTCCACCCGGGATTAGTCACGTAATTTTAATTCTTCAATAAAGTTTATTCTCTCTCTCTCTCTCCCCCGGAGCCCTCCGCTACGGCGTTTCTCATAATCATCAGTGGTTTTTGGACGTTAAACTCCACATATCAAATCATCAATTGAAGCAATAGTACAGCACATCACATGCCGCGAGGAGAAGCCACGGCCATGTGTTCACGTCTAGATAGCAATGAAATGTGACGACAGAAAAATCTACACTGACGTTGATAAAAAGATCAGGTTGCCATGTTAAAAGCGGTAGATCCCAGACAAATTGATCATCGAAAGACCATCCGTTATGGGTAAATGACGCATGCAAGCGCGCTTGTGACCGGCGCACCTTGGACGGCCGCATCTCTACATAGCCGCTGACAACATACCACTACGCATAACGCATACAACATCCACTAACGTCCTAACGTCTCCATGCTCTCCTATATTGGAGTACCTAGTACTCTAAATTGTTACCAACCTTTTCTAAACGCAAAATGCAGCGAGTTAATATTACTGTTCTGTAGAGCAGGAATAATTTGGCAAGTCCCACGTAGCTGGGAATCCGCGCTATGCGAAGCATGCGGAGAAAATGTGACCGTGTTGCAATTTTTTTTTACTGAGGGACACGTCACGAAGTAACGTTAAATTAATGTACAAATGTTGCACACACAGACATATGTTGAACAGTTGCAGATGTTTACATAACCAGTTGTTTGCACTCACGCAACGATGCCAACTGAAACATGCGTATTAGCAACACCAGAAGCTGATATGAAACGCTGATGCTCAGGAAAATGCTTGGCCTGGACACTGCTACTTAAATCACTTCAGCGCATGGCAACTAACCACATCTTACGTTAACCCGACATGACGGTTGTATCAGAATAGTACATATGTAATGTTTATAAATTTGGGTAGGCAGCACAGAAATTACTATTAACGTTTCACGAAGATTAGCACCTATTTGAAAAATATATTTCCCAGACCTAGTGTAGCTCAGTGGTGAAATGCTTTATAGGCACCCAGAATGCTTGGGTTCGATTCCAGCTGGGACTCGTCGGGTCGACGCTACCGCCGTTGGGTATTTCTTATCACTCGCGCGTTGAAATTGCCCATGTGTGTTCTCGTCGTTCCTGAGCAGATACCAAGTGTCAATCACCTGTGGCTCATACCCGCATACCAGCAGCACATACCAGCCCGTGGGTATGTGCCACTGTCTGGCGGGAAGTGTTTGACGACGTACGCGACCGGATTGTGAGATTATTCATGTCTTGACCAGTGTGTCATGTTCATCAAACCATCTTACCCTCCCTACTACTGTCGGTTCACGCCAAGTTAAGGGGGACCACGAGAGCACCCAAACGTAATCGGATAGATAGATAGATAGATAGATAGATAGATAGATAGATAGATAGATAGATAGATAGATAGATAGATAGATAGATAGATAGATAGATAGATAGATAGATAGATAGATAGATAGATAGATAGATACGCTCAAAGTTGCCGAAGTTCACTAAGTATTGCTTCGAATTAAATACCTATACCCTGTTTTAGAAGTTCCCTTTAGCACTGTGGAGGCTGCACGACCCCTCAGCCAATACGAAGATAGATTAGTCCCTCCACATGTATTCATCCGCGCCATGTCGTCCGCTCGCCGTCTTCACGGCGTCGCTCACCGAATTGTTTATACACTCATTGCAGATACAGCTGGTATTCACCTTTTCATAAACGCCTCCATGGGCGCCGACATAGCCCTCCTTGGGCTGTGCAAATTGGCGCGTCCCCTCAAAAATGCACTGGCAACGCTGCGCCCTTAGTCTTTGTTTTTTCGCGCACAGCCCATCATGGCGGTGTTTTTTTCCTTCCTGTGAAAAGGTGAAAACCTTCTTACTGCGGCGAGCGCACCTTCAACTACATACGAAACCTTCTTACTGACAGAGCTGCGTGCATTCGCATCCAAGTTCAGGAATACGGCCCCTATCCCCTGGACACGCGAGGCACACCACAGGGCACTGTGTTGTCGCCTCTGCTGTTCAACTTAGCTATGGCACAGCTCCCGGCCTGCTTGGCTGCTATCGACGGTGTAAAGCATGCGCTTCATGCCGACGACATCACTGTGCGCCACAGAGGGATGCCTGCGCAGCATTGAGGACAGCCTGCAAACCGCAGCCCATATAGTGGACGAATTTGCGGCGTACTGCGGCCTCCAGTGTTCCCCACAGAAGTCTGAATTCGTGCACCTTTGGCCGTCGGTGAAGTGCACTTCAACCATCAACCTTTCCCTGCATAGTGGACCAATTAATGAGGTACAGGAGATCCGTGTCCTTGGACTCCACATTCACAAACACCGCAGGGTCGGGACAACACTTCACAAGCTGCGTAGGTTTGGAGAACTGGTGGGTCGCATGGTCCGCCGAGTCTCCAACAAGCGGGGAGGTCTCAAAAGCAAGGATGTGCTTCGTCTCGCACATGCTTTTGTCACTATAGATATAGTCGCATCTTGTATGCGACTGCGTACCTCCACTTGCAGAAGCACGATGAAGATTCCTTGGAGGTCACCCTTCGCAAAATTGTCAAGAGAGCCCTTGATCTCCCGATCACTACTTCCAATGCAAAACTTCTTGCGTTGGGAGTGGTAAACACCTGTCGGGAGCTCCGGGAGACTCACCTAACAAATCAATACACGCGTCTGGCGCAGACCTCATCAGGCATACGTCTCCTGAATCGCCTACACATTCAGCATGATTTCCACACAAAGGAGCGGGTACGAGTGCCCGAACATTGGAAATACGCGATTCATGTTCGACCCCTCCCCACCAACATGTCACGTGAGTCGCACGCTGGCCGTCGAGAGGCGCGGGCTCTTGCTCTCTGGCGCCAATTCGGCTCTAAAGAAAACGTATTTTACACGGACATCGCCGGCCCTTACCGCGGGGGTCGGAATACGGCCGCCATGGTCCACCAAGATAGGCAGGTGGATGGTCTGTCCTTCCGCGCAACCAAGGCTACCCATGCTGAAGAGGTGGCCATAGCTGTGGCTATATCACACGACAGTTCTCAAATTATATTATCGGACTCCAAAAGAACTTGCCGAAATTTTCAACTAGGATGGATCACACCCCTAGCTGCCAAAATTCTTAAATCTTGTCCGCGTGTAGGTTACTACTCTCCGCGTTGAATAATCTGGACTCCTGGCCATCAGGGCCTCGCAGGCAATGAGGCGACGCACGCTGCCGCCCGCGCACTCATTCCCCGGGTTACTGCCTCGCCAACCGATGACCCGTGTGTTCCAGAAGAAAACACTCCTATCCTAACTAATAGCGAGATAATTGCCCATTACCGGGACTCCCACCGCCGTTTTCCTCGCCCTGCAAAGGACTTAGGAAGGCGGACGAGAGAATGTTTCTCCGGCTATTTACGAATACCTTACTATGCCCGGCAGTGCTTAAACGCTTTGACTCTTCCTTTTTCGGCCTCTGCCAGTACTGTGCGAAGGTGGCTGACACTTACCACATGGTATGGGCATGCCAGCTCAATCCTTTACCCCCGAACCCAAATCCAACAAGAGGGGACTGGGAGGCGGCCCTGCTCGTTTGTCAGGACATTGCGGCCCAACGAGCCATGGTCCAGCGTGCCAGGACAGCGGCCACGACCAATGGGGTCCCTGACTAGGAACTCCACCTAGTACTGCAGGGAGGCTGACCCACTAGAGGCTGGTCTCCCTAGGTGTCTCTGTTTTTTTTTTCTAAATAAAGGTTTACTACTACTACTACTACTACTACTACTACAACAACAACCACTACTACTACTACTACTCTGTCAACGCGTTCGATGCTGATGCTGATGACCTCTGATGGATGGCGCTTACCCACAAAGGGGGATGGGCCAAGAACCGGGCGGCAGGATACTTAAATGAAACTAAATTGAAAATGAAGCCAATCTGAAAAAGTAGCTTAAAATAATACTACCGAAAAGCAAAAATGTTTGCTGAGCAAGCGGTCAAACCATCTTTTGTTTTTGAAAGACATAACTACGAATTATAAACTAAAGATCTGAAAAGGTAGGGGTTCACTAGCATGGTAATCTTTTAGTTGCGTTGATGTAATCAAACACAGCGGAGCATACATCCCTGTGGCAGTAACCAAATGAAGTTCCGCCAAGTGATAAAATTACTAGTAGATTTACTTTTATTCCTAGCTTTTGTAATGGGGCTACTAAAAATCTTTTTCTCTGGTAAGAGTAACGATGACAGAATAAAAAGAAATGTTCAATTGTTTCAATTTCGTTGCACCAAATGCATAGCGGTGACGCCTTGAGCCGAGCTTTATTAAGGTAATAATTTAGTTGTGGAACTGCACAGCGCAATCTGGTATAAGTGACCTCTACCTGGCGAGATACACACCACTGTTTATTCCAGCAATAGCTCAAATGCTCGAAATCTTTGAATTTATCCAAATTACCTTTTCCCCATTGCAGGCAAGCATTTCGGAACCTTAGCGCGGTTACGTAAGCCGTATCTGGCAAAACTGGGATGGTGGGCCCACCCAGGGATACTGCTGCTCAAGAGTCCGCCATTTCGTTCAAATATAATCCGCGGTGGCCTGGTACCCATAGCAAGTGCAGTTTTTTTACGTTTTTCGGTACTAAATGCCGAAACGTATTCATCAGCTCTAAATTTACTGCCGCAGAAAGTGCATTACAAACTGATAACGAATCTGTAATGATAACTGCTAATGATTCGCTTGAGGGTAATTTGCGTAGGGCAAGAACCATGGCCAATAATTCTGCAATGAATACCGGGGTATAATCTGGGAGTCAAATAGAAAAGGACCAGTCTAAAGAAGGAGAGAAGATGCCAACCCCAGCCTTTTCTTTTGACACAGATGCATCAGTCGCTATGATATTGCTTATCTCTAGGTGAGCTAGATAATCTGCTAACTGGTCGTTTAAATACCTATATGCCAATTGTTTCGCGTTATGAGGAAATATATCGTCGAATTGTATGCTAAGCATTGACTTTTGGTTGTGTATTGGACCAATATGTCTAATTTTTACATTCAGTTGCTTTAGTAGCGCTTGAGCAAATACTATTTGCGGGGTGTGTAGTCGCGACCAATGGGTTTCGAAAAATAAAGTCGGTTCTTTAATGAAAGCGTAAAATGAGAGTCTTTGGTGTGAACTGTAAATCTTTAAGAATGCTTGCACAGTAAGAATTTTAAACCTATTTAGCAGAGAAGGTAGGCGAGCTTCCACATACAACACGTTATTTGCAACAAACTTTGGTAGACCCAGACACAAACGCAACGCTTCTCTTTCCAGCAGTATTAGGGGTCTCATTTTATAAGTTGCGCTGCCAGAAAATAATACACATCCGAATTCCAAGATGGGCCGCACGTAAAGTTTATATATCATTATTAGCACATCTCTTCTTAGACCCGCTTTACGGTTTGCAAGCTTCTGTAGCCACCCCATGGCCCGTGTTGCCTTGGAGTACACATCATCAATGTGACTTCTCCAATTTAATGTGTCATTATATATTGCTACGGGGCGCCACAAATGAACATTGTAGAAAAGAGGACGATGTTTAGGGCGAGCTCGTGCAGACCGGGCTCCATGTTGTATGCCTGCCTGTTTACCTAAAGTAAAGGCATTTTTCAGACGCCTTCTCCCCGTAACATTTTGGTGGAGAGTGCGGGTCTTTCCACAGTCAACACCACGACGATTCTACGCAGCGGACGTTCCTTGGCTGCCTGTGCGATGCCTGATCAAGACGAACACGAGGATTCTTCGGAGACTACCCCAACCGTGCTTCGTCCAACTACGCAGCAACCAACAGCACCACATCCAGCTGCTACTAACCGCACCGTTGTCCTGACTCAACCGCGTGACCCAGGCACATTTTCGGGCAGTGACAGTACCGACGTGGAGGAATGGCTTCAGCTGTACGAAAGGGTGAGCGCTATTTACAACTGGGATCCGACGCTCATGTTGGCCAATATTATTTTCTACCTTGACGGTACAGCTAAAGTTTGGTTTTCCAACCACGAGGAAGATATCACGAGTTGGGACATCTGTACGCAGAATCTCATCGATCTCTTCGGCAAGCCCATCGGGCGTCGTCGTGCTGCGCAAAAAGAACTAGCGTCCCGACTCCAGTCCGGCACCGAGTCGTACGTCACATACATACAACATGTGCTCGCCCTCTGCCGGAAGGTTGATGATAAGATGCCGGAATCTGAAAAAGTCGCGCACATCCTCAAAGGAATCGCCGATGACGCCTTTAATCTCCTCGTATTTCGCAACTCATCGACCGTAGACGACGTTATTAATGAATGCCGACGCTTCGAAGACGCGAAAAGTCGCCGTATCACTCCACACTTTTCGCGTCTTCCCAACACGGCTGCAACATCAACCTGCGAGGACGCCCGTTTGGCACCAGCCCCGGCTGCTTCCGACAATATCGTGCGCATTGTGCGCCACGAAATCGAGGCAGCATCGCCCCTGTCTGACCAAGTCGAGGCCCCTGACGATTCTCGCGCCACGATTTCTTTAATCAAGAGTGTCGTACGCCAGGAACTGGCCAACGCCGGACTTCAGACGCTATGCCCCGTTAACCGACCTGACTACCGACTTCCCAGTACACCTAATATGTCCCGCGGACTGAACAACCGCCCACGTTACCGGAACCCGGCAGAATGGCGAACTTCCGATGACAGGCCGATCTGCTTCAACTGTGGACGAGTGGGCCATATTTCACGTCATTGCCGCACTTCCTGGGGTTGGCAGCCATGGTCGCATTATGCCAACACCCGACGCCCCCCTTCTGGCTCTCGGATGCCGATCTACACGGCACAAGATGATGCTTCGCCATCCAGGCCCGCCCGACCAAGCCGCTCCCCGTCGCCCTCTGGACGCATGTCCCGCTCAACTAACCGACGTCGCTCCCCCTCACCCTCCTACCACCAGTCCTCGGAAAACTGACGGGCGCAGCTCCTAGAGGTGAGCCTGCTTCGACGACCCGACCCAAAATTCCTCTACACACGATACCCGGACACAACAACTTGTTTAAAGTAAATGTTGACGGTACTTCTGTGGCAGCACTCATTGACACCGGCGCTCACATATCAGTCATGAACTCCAACCTTTGTGCTCGACTCAAGAAAGTGCTCACTCCTGCTCCGATCACTCTTGTCCGAGTAGCTGATGGTGCAACACCAGCGGTCACCGGCATGTGTGCCGCCCGTGTCACTGTTGCTGGACGTCATACCACTGTTCTGTTTTACGTACTGGACCACTGCCCACATGACATCATATTGGGACTCGATTTTCTGTTGGAGCATTCCGCCCTAATTGACTGTTCTGCTGGTGTTGTTCAGCTTGTCCTACCACACGCCGTTGACCCTCCTGATCCTGCGCCGCCAAAGCTATGCTCCGCCGACTTTGTTCGCCTATCTTGTCGAGCTGTGACGTATATCGACGTCTCTTCTGATCCACCTGTGGCTGACGGCGATTATGTCATTTCGCCTAATCCTACAGTACTCTGTTCGCTCAATGTTACGTTCCCCCACACCATCATCACAATGAAGAACAACGTGGCATGTCTCCCTATCGTGAACTTTGGACTTTGCCCTGAAGTGCTGCCACGAGGAATATCCCTTGCAACCCTTGCCCCGGCCGGCGACTACCACATATCGGCCCTAACAGAGGATACACTGTCATCTGCAAGTATTCAGTCGCGCAGTACACTAGACTGCATAACTGGAATGATTGCCTCTGATCTTCCGGCCGAGCATGTGTCTGCGCTTCGTGGCCTCCTTGCGTCGTATCAAGACGCCTTTGATTTCTGCGACCGACCCCTAGGTCAAACGACCGTCGTAAAGCATCGGATCAACACCGGTGATGCAAATCCAGTACAACGGCGACCCTATCGAGTTTCCTCCACCGAGCGCCACGTGATCCAGCAAGAAGTCGACAAGATGCTTGCCCGAGACATCATTGAACCTTCTTCAAGTCCTTGGGCTTCGCCCGTTGTGCTTGTGAGAAAGAAGGATAACAGCTGGCGCTTCTGTGTCGACTACAGAAATCTTAACAAGGTTACAAAAAAAGACGTGTATCCTCTGCCGCGGATAGACGACGCTCTTGACTGCCTTAGTGGAGCAAATTATTTCTCTTCCATCGACCTCCGTTCCGGGTACTGGCAGATATCAGTTGACGATCTGGACCGTGAAAAGACGGCATCTATAACTCCCGACGGGCTCTATCAGTTCAAAGTAATGCCGTTCGGGTTATGCAATGCCCCAGCTACATTCGAACAAATGATGGACGCTCTTCTTCACGGTTTCAAGTGGTCAATCTGCTTATGTTACCTTGATGACGCCATTGTTTTTTCGCCAACTTTCGAAACTCACCTCGAGCGTCTCTCAACAATTCTTTCGGTTTTCCGCAAAGCAGGGCTCCAACTAAACTCGTCCAAATGTCACTTCGGCCGCCGGCAGCTCACTGTCCTTGGACACCTTGTCGATTCTTCTGGTGTTCGTCCCGATCCTGAGAAAATCCGTGCCGTCAAAGATTTCCCTGTGCCGACCTCTGCGAACGATGTTCGAAGCTTTGTGGGCCTTTGTTCGTACTTTCGTAGATTTGTGCGGAATTTTGCTGACGTAGCACGACCGCTCACGGAACTACTAAAAAGAAATGTGACTTTTGTGTGGGGACCTGAACAAACCAGAGCATTCGTTGAACTGACGAGTAGACTTACGACGCCACCGATTCTCGGCCACTTTGATATATGCGCTCCAACGGAAGTGCGTACCGACGCCAGCGGCCACGGAATCGGAGCCGTTTTGGCACAACGACAGCATGGCTGCGAGCGCGTTATTGCATACGCTAGCCGCCTTTTATCGCCAGCAGAGCGAAATTACTCCATCACAGAACGCGAATGCCTCGCACTCGTCTGGGCAGTGGCTAAATTTCGGCCGTATTTGTGTGGACGCCCGTTCACGGTTGTCGCTGATCACCACGCCTTATGGTGGTTGTCGTCCTTAAAAGATCCTTGTGGACGTCTCGGCCGGTGGGCTCTACGGCTACAGGAATATTCCTACACGGTTGTCTACAAATCAGGTCGCCACCATGAGGATGCTGATTGCTTGTCGCGTCATCCAGTAGACCCAGCAGACCTTTCTGAGAGCGATGAGTCTACTTGCGTTTTGGCACTTTCCGCGTTTAGCAACATCGGAGATCAGCAACGCCGTGATCCTCACCTTAGAGATATAATCCTTCGGCTTAGTGGTCCCACAACTCCTCCGTCTCTCCGTATGTTCCTGCTCCAAGATGGCGTCTTATATCGCTACAGCATGCATCCTGACGGACCTGAGCTGCTGTTGGTCATACCACAACATATGCGTCAGACTGTCCTTGCACAGTTGCATGATATTCCGACAGCTGGTCACCTGGGAGTTTCAAGAACTTATGACCGCGTTCGACGTCGCTTCTTTTGGCCTGGTATTTACCGATCCGTCTGCTGTTACGTCGCCTCATGCAAATCCTGTCAACACCGCAAAAAACCAGCAACCCTTAGAGCGGGACACCTTCAACCCATTCAGATCCCATCCGAACCATTTTATAGGATAGGTGTTGACTTACTAGGACCGTTTCCTTTATCGGCCAGCGGAAACAAGTGGATAGCAGTCGCCACGGATTACACCACTCGGTATGCCATCACACGGGCCCTTCCTACCAGTTGTGCGACCGACGTCGCTGACTTTCTTCTAGAAGACGTCATATTACACCACGGCGCTCCTCGGCAACTGCTTACCAATCGTGGTCGCTACTTTTTATCACAAGTTATCCAAGACATATTGCACTCTTGCGCTACAAAGCACAAGTTAACAACGGCGTATCATCCTCAAACCAACGGGCTCACGGAGCGGCTAAATAGAACCATCACGGACATGCTCGCCATGTATGTTTCTTCCGACCATCGTGACTGGGACACCGCCCTTCCATTTGTAACGTTTGCCTATAATACGTCTCGGCATGACACTGCAGGTTTCTCTCCATTTTTCCTCCTGTACGGACGAGAACCTACGTTGCCTTTCGACACGCTCCTTCCTGCCGTTGGCCACACGTCAGAATATGCCCGCGATGTGATTTCTAGAGCTCTAGAGGCACGTGAGGTTGCTCGCCAGCGTCTGAGCGATTCGCAGGAACGACAACGACAGGTCTACAACGCGTGCCATCGTGATGTCCACTTCAGTCAAGGTGACACAGCCCTTCTCTGGACGCCGTCGCGGCGAGTTGGCCTGTGCGAAAAACTGACTTCACCGTACTCGGGTCCGTACCGTGTGGTGCGCCAAGTCACCGACGTGACATATGAAATTGAACCTTTTCACGCCACCAGCGCGCGATCGTGTTCTGATGTTGTTCACGTTACTCGCCTGAAACGATATTACTCAGACCAACCAGGCACCGAGACGGTGCCTTCGCCGCCGGGGGTGATGCTACGGGGCGCCACAAATGAACATTGTAGAAAAAAGGACGATGTTTAGGGCGAGCTCGTGCAGACCGGGCTCCATGTTGTATGCCTGCCTGTTTACCTAAAGTAAAGGCATTTTTCAGACGCCTTCTCCCCGTAACAACATGATGCCCAAATATTTAAGGGAATTCGCCGTCGGAATGAGCTCATTACTGTACATTAACGAGATGTTGATAGGCTGCAGAAAAGAGAATGCAAGAAGCACACTTTTGTTTACGTTCAGGGTCATATGAATATTTTTAAGCCATCTTTCTATCATATTGAGATAATTTTGTTGACTCTGGTATAATGATTGAAGGTCGGTATTACTTGCAAAGAAAGCAATATCGTCCGCGTACACATATAACTGAATATCCTTAGTTGATGGAATGGAGCTTAAGAAAATGCTAAATAAAACTGGCGACAGGACAGCCCCCTGTGGAACGCCACGTGTCTGCTTATATCTATTCGATAAGTACCCATCTTTAAAGCAGCAATATTCTCTCCCTCTTAAAAGCTCCGACACCCACGCAGTGATGTAGTTGGGAAAGTGGTGATATTCCATCTGTTTTAATAAAAATGAATGCTCAACCCTATCGTACGCTTTAGCCAAATCTAGAGTAACTATAGCACAGTATTGGCGCCGACGCCGAGCCAGTTGTATTCGGCTCTCTAAATCAACATGCGCACACCATATTGAGCAACCGGATCTAAAACCAATTTGACTGGGGTTTAATATTGCGTTATTATAAATATATTTCATTACCCGTGCATTCAAAACTCTTTCAATTAGCTTAACCAGATTTGACGTGAGTGATATCGGCCTTACATTGTCCAAGGCGAATCCTTTTTCCTGCTTTTTAAGAAGTGGAATCACTTTAGACAGCTTCCATTCCGCAGGTATCCAAGCTTTTGTCAAAGAAAAATTCACCAGATTAAGTACTTCAGTTGGACAAATCTCGAATATTACTTTTATCATTGCATTTGTTACCCCGTCTGGTCCAGGTGCCGAAGGAGATAAGTGCCTTATTATCTCTGCCAGCTCATCTAAAGTAACCTCCTCGAAATCCTCACCTGCCGTTGGGTTCACAATGTGCAGTGGTATAGTTGACATAAATGTATCTTGGAGCCCTTTCGCAATATTTTCTACTAAATCAAAGAGCTCACGGGGGTAAAGAACAGACGAGTCAATATTTTCAGCGGGTGGTAACCTCTTTTGAGATCTTAAAAATCTGAAGAGCGCTTTTTTGTTTTAGCCCTAGAAAGATACTCATGTCGTTTCATATTATAACCATCTTTTGCTGTACTTACTGTGCGTTTGAAGTCCGCTGCTGCGAATTTATAATCACACCAATTTTTTGGACATTGGTTGACCAGCAGTTGTTTCCATGCAGCTTTCCGTTTTCTATAGCTCCTCATGCACTCTTCAGTCCACCATGGATTAAAAGAACCTCTTGTGGCCGAGTCTAATTTAAAGGTTGCGTCTTTTACTGATCTTTTTAACACTGCACACAGACTCATAGCCCTAATGTCAACTTGTATGTCCTTGCGGTAATCAAAAGTAGCCCTCAAGTTTTTTTCTAATTTTCTATAGTTGAGGAATGAGCGGGCCTTTTCGGCAACATGTATTCTTGGAAAGTTCAGTACAAAACTAATAGGCAAGTGGTCACTGTTAGTAGCGCAGTCTAAAGTTTGCCACGAACATATATTTAGAGATGAGCTTGAAAATGTCAAGTCAATTACAGATTTAGAGAGACCTCGGACAAATGTAGCAGATTGCGAATTTAAACAAGATAAATTCTTGTCAATAGCCCATTCCCATAAGCGTTTTCCGCTTAAATCTGTTTTAAAACCCCAGGCCACATGATGTGAATTGAAGTCTCCAGTGATTAATATGTCCTTTCTGAAGGCAGAGAACATATCGTCTAGATTTCGTGTGTCTTGCACCCCGGCTGGGAAATACGCATTTACAAACGACAAGGAAGAAGCGTCTGGCGATATTATGTCTACTATCAAAATTTCACAATCTGGAGTCACACAACGATAAGAGATCGTAGCTTCGTGACTAAACTTAGTTGCTATCAAGACAGCAAGCCCACCACCTCTGCTAGGTTGGTCCAATCGAAATAGCCGATAATGTTTTAGTTAAAACTTCTGGCTGGTTGAAAGCCAGGTTTCTTGCAGTGATATAATATCCCGAAAAAAATGTGAAGAAAGGTAGGACAGGTCTGTGGCTGCGGAAAATATAGATCTGCAATTCCACTGTAATATGGCTAGAACCGTCGCAGAAACTGCTTGGTCCAAAATGTCCTTTCGCAAAAAGCCTTTCTTAGACATGTTCTCAAAGAATTCTTTTTTGGGTAGATACTTTATAGAGTTCCAATTATGCGAAGAGTTTTTTGATTGGGGAGATCGGGTTCGCTTCAGAGCCTTATGAGAGTCCATATCCATATCTGCACATGCTTCCGAATCATCCGTAAGATCACCGTCTTCCGTTGTTTTGGAAGTCCCTGTCTCAGGAGAAACCGCTCGCTGACGTGTTGTCGGACTTTCTATTTCCGTACGCTGCGATACCAATGATGTCTGAAGAGCCCAATCGTTCGTAGATGCTACACCTAGAATTTGAGATAGTCGATTGGAAACCAATTGTGCCAAGCCTTCAAAAAGGTTGTTTGCGAGGCGTTCCATTGCCTTTTCCATAGCCTTCTCTACGGCCACTGCGATAGATGTTGCGAGAGATGCATCCATGGCGGTGGTATTACGTGCTGCAACACCTGCATATTCTTTGCATCTCTCCTGCATTTCTGCGACGGCCTCTCTTCGAGAGCACCTCTTGCGTTCTACAATATCCAATATGGCAAGCTCCCTTTCTTTTGCTGCACAGTCTGCGGAGTCTGCTGGGTGCACCCCATTACATAAGCAGCACCTCTCTTTTTCAGAGCTGCACTTGCGGCTGTCATGATTTTCACCACACTGACGGCATCTAAGAACTGATCGGCACCCTCTGACGCTATGTCCATATCGCCAACATTTCAAACACTGCAGGGAGGGATTTGGGGGAAAGTGGCTCTACCTTATAGATCAGTGGCCATGCCTTAATTTCGGAAGGTCGGACTGTTCCTAAAAAGGTCACTATTACCGATTCCATTGGGGATTTTATGTTGTCAATTGTACGGGTGCACCTGTACACTGAAATTGCACCCGCCACCGAAAACAAATCGGGCACTTCTGCAGGTGTCAGGCTTGTGTCTACACCGCGGACTAATCCTTTCGAGCATGCGAGGTGTGCCGGAATAAATGGGCTTACCGGATACGCTGTGAATTCGGAACATTGCAGGAGCTCACGAATGCATTTCTGATCTGCGGAACAGCACAGGATGCCTCCGCGACCAAACTGGCGGACCTCAGTGATCTCCTGGAGATGCGAAGTGGCTTTTCGAAGCTCCACTTGAATCGCCTTAGTGTTCTTCATCGGAATACTGCCCCCATCTGTAGGTACCAGTGCCACAGGGACACTTCTCGCTCCACTGCGTAACAAATAGTCTATCGGCCAATCCTTGGCGGGAGTGGAAGCTAACCAAGGGGAGTGCCCTTGGCCGGGGGAAGAAAATGACATCAAGACTGAATAACTCGCTTCAGCTGAGAAAGACCAATACAGTTACCGGAAAATAACGAACTCTCAAAGAACAATAAGGATACTGCCGCCTGATCCTGAGCCCGGGCAGCTTCTTCACAGTCGTCTCACAGTGTCACCCCAGAAGCTCACTCTGTTTGTTTGTTTGTTTCTTTGTCTGTTTGTTTGTTTGTTTGTTTGTTTGTTTGTATCCTCTAATCCATGGCTCGTACCCACTCTGGGGGATTGGCTAAGAGCTCACTTTTGTTTGACGCTTCTTCTTTCTTCTTTCATTGGCGTTTCTCGCTGCAACGCTTCTTTTCTCTCTTTCTTTTTTTGTTTGCATCAAAAAAGAATCTGACGCGCACGAAACGCTGAGCAATCTTGCATGTCCGTTGGATATGCAGCGTTCTCGGCTGGCAACGCAGCCCAAGCGCCGCCCCGGCGCGTTAGTCTTGGGAGGTGTGGCTGAGCAAAGAGCATATCTCACTGATAACGACAAAACATACTTCTTTCTTTTTTGTTTGCATCAAAAGAGGATCTGGCGCGCACGAAACGCTGAGCAATCTTGCATGTCCGTTGGATATGCAGCGTTTCGGCTGGGCAACGCAGCCCAAGCGCTGCCCCGGCGCGTTAGTCTTGGGAGGTGTGGCTGAGCAAAGAGCATATTTCACTGATAACGACAAAACATACTTCTTTCTTTTTTGTTTGCATCAAAAGAGGATCTGGCGCGCACAAAACGCTGAGCAATCTTGCATGTCCGTTGGATATGCAGCGTTTCGGCTGGCAACGCAGCCCAAGCGCTGCCCCGGCGCGTTAGTCTTGGGAGGTGTGGCTGAGCAAAGAGCATATCTCACTGATAACGACAGAACATACTTTTTTCTTTTTTTGTTTGCATTAAAAGAGGATCTGGCGCGCACGAAACGCTGAGCAATCTTGCATGTCCGTTGGATATGCAGCGTTCTCGGCTGGCAACGCAGCCCAAGCGCCGCCCCGGCGCGTTAGTCTTGGGAGGTGTGGCTGAGCAAAGAGCATATCTCACTGATAACGACAAAACATACTTCTTTCTTTTTTGTTTGCATCAAAAGAGGATCTGGCGCGCACGAAACGCTGAGCAATCTTGCATGTCCGTTGGATATGCAGCGTTTCGGCTGGGCAACGCAGCCCAAGCGCTGCCCCGGCGCGTTAGTCTTGGGAGGTGTGGCTGAGCAAAGAGCATATTTCACTGATAACGACAAAACATACTTCTTTCTTTTTTGTTTGCATCAAAAGAGGATCTGGCGCGCACGAAACGCTGAGCAATCTTGCATGTCCGTTGGATATGCAGCGTTTCGGCTGGGCAACGCAGCCCAAGCGCTGCCCCGGCGCGTTAGTCTTGGGAGGTGTGGCTGAGCAAAGAGCATATCTCACTGATAACGACAGAACATACTTTTTTCTTTTTTTGTTTGCATTAAAAGAGGATCTGGCGCGCACGAAACGCTGAGCAATCTTGCATGTCAGTTGGATATGCAGCGTTTCGGCTGGCAACGCAGCCCAAGCGCTGCCCCGGCGCGTTAGTCTTCGGAGGTGTGGCTGAGCAAAGAGCATATCTCACTGATAACGACAAAACATACTTCTTTCTTTTTTTGTATGCATCAAAAGAGGATCTGGCGCGCACAAAACGCTAAGCAATCTTGCATGTCCGTTGGATATGCAGCGTTCTCGGCTGGCAACGCAGCCCAAGCGCCGCCCCGGCGCGTTAGTCTTGGGAGGTGTGGCTGAGCAAAGAGCATATCTCACTGATAACGACAAAACATACTTCTTTCTTTTTTGTTTGCATCAAAAGAGGATCTGGCGCGCACGAAACGCTAAGCAATCTTGCATGTCCGTTGGATATGCAGCGTTCTCGGCTGGCAACGCAGCCCAAGCGCCGCCCCGGCGCGTTAGTCTTGGGAGGTGTGGCTGAGCAAAGAGCATATCTCACTGATAACGACAAAACATACTTCTTTCTTTTTTGTTTGCATCAAAAGAGGATCTGGCGCGCACGAAACGCTAAGCAATCTTGCATGTCCGTTGGATATGCAGCGTTCTCGGCTGGCAACGCAGCCCAAGCGCCGCCCCGGCGCGTTAGTCTTGGGAGGTGTGGCTGAGCAAAGAGCATATCTCACTGATAACGACAAAACATACTTCTTTCTTTTTTGTTTGCATCAAAAGAGGATCTGGCGCGCACGAAACGCTGAGCAATCTTGCATGTCCGTTGGATATGCAGCGTTCTCGGCTGGCAACGCAGCCCAAGCGCCGCCCCGGCGCGTTAGTCTTGGGAGGTGTGGCTGAGCAAAGAGCATATCTCACTGATAACGACAAAACATACTTCTTTCTTTTTTTGTATGCATCAAAAGAGGATCTGGCGCGCACGAAACGCTGAGCAATCTTGCATGTCCGTTGGATATGCAGCGTTCTCGGCTGGCAACGCAGCCCAAGCGCCGCCCCGGCGCGTTAGTCTTGGGAGGTGTGGCTGAGCAAAGAGCATATCTCACTGATAACGACAAAACATACTTCTTTCTTTTTTGTTTGCATCAAAAGAGGATCTGGCGCGCACGAAACGCTGAGCAATCTTGCATGTCCGTTGGATATGCAGCGTTTCGGCTGGGCAACGCAGCCCAAGCGCTGCCCCGGCGCGTTAGTCTTGGGAGGTGTGGCTGAGCAAAGAGCATATTTCACTGATAACGACAAAACATACTTCTTTCTTTTTTGTTTGCATCAAAAGAGGATCTGGCGCGCACGAAACGCTGAGCAATCTTGCATGTCCGTTGGATATGCAGCGTTTCGGCTGGCAACGCAGCCCAAGCGCTGCCCCGGCGCGTTAGTCTTCGGAGGTGTGGCTGAGCAGAGAGCATATCTCACTGATAACGACAAAACATACTTCTTTCTTTTTTTGTATGCATCAAAAGAGGATCTGGCGCGCACAAAACGCTAAGCAATCTTGCATGTCCGTTGGATATGCAGCGTTCTCGGCTGGCAACGCAGCCCAAGCGCTGCCCCGGCGCGTTAGTCTTCGGAGGTGTGGCTGAGCAGAGAGCATATCTCACTGATAACGACAAAACATACTTCTTTCTTTTTTTGTATGCATCAAAAGAGGATCTGGCGCGCACGAAACGCTGAGCAATCTTGCATGTCCGTTGGATATTGTTACGAGGCAGTGGGCATGGCTCTACCGTCGTGGACAACAAATCGATGAAAAAGAAGTGGACTCGCCGCGCGAGAGACTGGCAGCTCTGAAGCGTCACTTTTACATGTAAATATAGGAAATACGCTCATTTCTCTCTTCCGTGTGTTTGCGATCCCCGTAACAAATTGGTGGGAGTGCTGGGTAACGAAGCGCCATACAACGGAGCTCCGCAGTGGTCGTCAAATCGGAGTTTCCGTGATGGAACACGGGACTGATCCCACGGCCACCTCTCCATCGGCCTCGGCGACGCCCGCACCATCCACGGCAACGCCTCCACTGGCCCCACCCCCACCCACGTACGTGCTGACGCATCCGAAGCATCCTGGAACGTTCTGCGGTACGGACGAAGTTGATGTCGACGACTGGATAGCCGACTACGAACGCACCAGTGCTCTCAACCGGTATGATCCGACTCTTATGCTGGCCAATGTGCTGTTTTACCTGAAAGGCACGGCCAAAGTCTGGTACGAGAACCATGAGGAGGAGATCGGCAGTTGGGACACCTTCAAGGAAAAGCTTCGCGACTTATTTGGGAAGCCCATCGGTCGAAAGGCGGCTGCAAAGAAGGAGTTGTCTATACGTGCTCAGACGTCCACAGAGCCGTATATTTCATATATACAGGACGTGCTGGCTCTCTGTCGTAAAGTTGACAACGACATGTCGGAGTCTGACAAGGTTGGCCACGTCCTCAAGGGCATAGCGGACGACGCGTTCAACCTGCTAATGTGCCGGAACTGTGCGACCGTCGACGAAATTATTGAGGAATGCCGGCGTTTTGAACTGGCCAAAAGCAGGCGGATTTCAAGATCATTTACTCGACTGCCGAACACCGCAGCGACGTCCTCCTGCGAAGATGGACTGTCCTCTCGTCGGCAGTCTTCACCAGCGTCTGAAATTACGCGAATTGTCCGGCGGGAAATCGAAGCAATTACACCTACTCTTCCCGCCAACGGCCACGTCGATTTGCAAGTACCTCAGGTTTGCTTGGTACAGTCGATTGTGCGGGAAGAACTGAGCAATTTGGGCTTCGATGTCTGCGCCGTTGCTCAGTCTCGACCAATTGGCTTCCGTTCAAGGTCGCCGCCTCGCCCCAGGTCACCACCCCAAGAAAGGTCTTATCCACGCTCTCGCAATCCGGCCGAATGGAGAACTGCGGATGATCGGCCGATCTGCTTTAACTGCCGCCGCATAGGTCACGTCGCACGGTATTGCCACAACCATTGGTCTTCGTCCCGAAACCAGTATAACACTGCTCGCCGCACCGATAGCTACCGTCGTTTCCAGCCTCCTGAGCCGATCGCCGACAACTACCGCCGGCCTCTGCCCGTCGATTCCTACGCCTGCGATGCCCCTGATACGCAGCACAGCCGCTCACCGTCGCCTCGACGTCACCAGTCTCGTTCGCCGCCAGGACGTCGCCCGTCGTCCCCTTCTCCTCTACGACGACGCCCGACCTCCCCGCTCAATTCTCACCAGGGAAACTAAGCGGTGCAGCTCTTGGAGGTGAAGCTGCATCCTCGATACCGACCTCAAATCCTCTCCTTGTACTGCCGACACGACGAAATTTGATCGACGTCGACGTTGACGGCCTGACTGTTTCTGCACTTGTTGACACTGGGGCGCATATTTCTGTGATGAGTGCCCGACTTCGTCGCCGCCTGAAGAAAGTGCTCACACCGGCTGCTCTTGGCATTATTCGTGTCGCCGACGGAAGAAGTCTTGCCATCACAGGAATGTGCACAGCACGCATCACTATCGCCGATCACCCCACATCTGTTCTCTTTGCAGTTATTGAGCAGTGCCCAAATGACCTAATTCTTGGTTTAGATTTCTTGTCCACCCATGCTGCTCTCATCGACTGTGCAACCGGCGTTCTTCAACTTGAACTGCCTCGACTTGGACCTGTGCCGTCCTCACCGTCACACCGCTTGTGCGCTGTTGATTATGTTCGGCTGTCACCGCAAGCCACCACGTGTGTTGCCTTAACGATATCACCAGCTCTTCCTGACGGTGACTACATAGTGTCTCCATTGGTGGATGTGCTCTTGGCTCGAAGTGTTGCTGTGCCGCATACAATCGTGACTATTGTGGACAACTACGTTCAGCTTCCGCTCCTTAACTTCAGTAGTTCGACCCAAGTTCTCCCGCAAGGCATTTCGTTAGCCCACGTTTCCCCACTTGATGCATGTAGCATCGTGGCATTGGACCCTGAAGACTGCTCGTCCCCTACTGCAGCCAGCCGAGCAAACGCACCTAGCGACGAAATCACGATGATGATCGCTCCTGATCTTCTGCCCTGTCAGTTGGCGCAACTCCACCACGTTCTGACTACCTACCGAGATATTTTCGACTTCGATGACCGCCCTTTAGGTCAAACGTCCTTCGTGCGTCATCAAATACATACCGGCGATGCTAATCCTGTTAGACGGCGACCGTATCGTGTTTCCCAGTCCGAACGCCAGGTCATACAACGAGAAGTCGAGAAAATGCTCTCCAAAGGAGTCATAGAGGCCTCTTCAAGTCCATGGGCGTCACCTGTTGTTTTAGTGAAAAAGAAGGATGGCAGCTGGAGATTTTGCGTTGACTACCGTGCCTTGAACAAGATAACCCGCAAAGACGTATATCCGCTGCCACGAATTGACGACGCCCTTGATTGCCTTCATGGCGCGCGATACTTCTCATCTATTGATCTGCGTTCGGGCTACTGGCAAATTTCTGTCGACGACTTAGACCGAGAAAAGACTGCCTTCGTCACACCGGACGGCCTTTATCAGTTCAAGGTTATGCCTTTTGGGCTGTGCAACGCCCCGGCAACGTTCGAACGCATGATGGACTCTCTTCTTCGTGGTTATAAATGGTCCATCTGTCTTTGCTACCTCGACGATGTGATTGTTTTTTCCCCAACATTTGAAACTCACTTAACTCGTTTGTCGACCATTTTAGCCGTTTTTCGTCGAGCAGGACTCCAGCTGAACTCGAAAAAGTGCAATTTCGGCCGACAACAAATCACGATCCTTGGTCATCTTGTAAGTGCTGCTGGCGTCCAACCTGACCCTGACAAGGTTAGCGCTGTCAAGAATTTCCCTCTGCCTTCTTCAACCAAAGATGTTCGGAGTTTTGTGGGCTTATGCTCGTACTTCCGCCGCTTTATACGCGATTTCGCTACAATTGCACGACCACTAACTGATCTTCTCAAAAAGAACGTGCCCTTCTCGTGGGGCCAAGACCAAGCAGCTGCGTTTTCCACGCTGATCGACCTGCTCATTTCACCACCAATACTGGCTCACTTTGACCCGTCTGCGACGACTGAAGTACGCACAGACGCCAGTGCTCACGGAATCGGCGCCGTCCTCGCTCAACACCAGGGAGGCCAAACGCGTGTTATTGCGTATGCCAGCCGCCTTCTCTCCACATCTGAGCGAAACTATTCGATAACAGAGCGCGAGTGTCTTGCGTTGGTCTGGGCTGTAGCGAAATTTCGCCCCTACTTGTATGGCCGGGAGTTTTCAGTTATTACGGACCACCACGCTCTGTGTTGGCTGTCGTCGCTCAAGGACCCAACTGGTCGCCTAGGTCGCTGGGCTCTACGTCTCCAGGAGTATAACTTCGACGTAATTTATAAGTCTGGCAGGTTGCACCAAGATGCTGATTGTCTCTCGCGTTATCCAGTGGACCCTGCTAGACTCGCTGTCCATGAAGGCGATTCTTGTGTGCTCGCCATATCTGATTTGCACGACATCGGCACAGAGCAGCGCCGGGACGCAACCCTCAAGAAGGTCATTCAGCGAGTATCTTCAGGACATTCCGACCCTTCGCTCCGTCAATATGTCCTTCGCAACGACATTCTGTATCGTCGCAACATGAAGTCTGATGGCCCGGAATATTTGTTAGTTATTCCCCGACACCTGCGTGCCACTATTCTTCAACATCTGCATGACGCACCGACGGCGGGACACCTGGGTTTTTCACGCACCTATCACCGCGTGCGGCAACGGTTCTTTTGGCCTGGCATGTATAAATTTGTGCGCCGTTATGTCGCTGCTTGCGAGCGCTGCCAGCGTCGGAAACGTCCTGCTCTCCGTCCGGCTGGCCTGCTCCAACCTATCGACATTCCCCCGGAACCATTCTTCCGCATCGGCCTCGACTTGCTCGGACCTTTCCCGACGTCCGTGTCAGGCAACAAGTGGATCGCTGTCGCAACCGACTATGCGACCAGATACGCGATAACTCGTGCCTTGCCAACTAGCTGCGCTACAGACGTCGCAGACTTTCTCCTAAATGACGTCATTCTGCGGCATGGAGCTCCGCGCCAGCTTTTGACGGATCGGGGCCGCTGCTTCCTCGCAAAAGTTATCGACGAAATCCTCCGGAGCTGCTCTACCGAACATCACCTTACTACTGCCTACCATCCCCAGACTAACGGTCTCACGGAGCGTCTCAACCGAACTCTTACAGACATGTTGTCTATGTACGTCTCTGCTGACCACCGTGACTGGGACGCAATGCTCCCCTACGTTACATTTGCATATAATTCGTCAAGACATGACACCGCCGGCTACTCTCCATTCTTTCTTTTGTACGGCTGCAACCCTGCGTTGCCATTCGACACACTCCTTCCTTCTGCTACTATCCAACCAACGGTGTATGCGCAGGACGCTGCTTCTCGAGCCCGCGTCGCTCGCCAAATCGCGCACACTAGGCTCAGTGCTTCTCAGGCCGCACAAAAAGTCCGCTACGATGACTCGCACCGCGACGTTGACTACCCTGATGACTCTCTTGTCCTACTCTGGACGCCGTATCGACGTGAAGGTTTGTGCGAGAAGCTCCTCCCACGATACACAGGACCCTACAAAGTTCTCCGCAAGGTCACCGACGTCGACTACCTCATCACTCCCGTTCAACCGCACTCATCCTCTGCCACACCATCTACTGATGTTGTTCATGTGTCGCGCCTAAAGCCCTACTATACTGCCAGTCCTGATTGACTTAGGGGCGCCGTGACGGCGCTTTGTTCGCCGGGGGTGATGTTACGAGGCAGTGGGCATGGCTCTACCGTCGTGGACAACAAATCGATGAAAAAGAAGTGGACTCGCCGCGCGAGAGACTGGCAGCTCTGAAGCGTCACTTTTACATGTAAATATAGGAAATACGCTCATTTCTCTCTTCCGTGTGTTTGCGATCCCCGTAACAATATGCAGCGTTTCGGCTGGCAACGCAGCCCAAGCGCTGCCCCGGCGCGTTAGTCTTGGGAGGTGTGGCTGAGCAGAGAGCATATCTCACTGATAACGACAAAACATACTTCTTTCTTTTTTTGTATGCATCAAAAGAGGATCTGGCGCGCACAAAACGCTAAGCAATCTTGCATGTCCGTTGGATATGCAGCGTTCTCGGCTGGCAACGCAGCCCAAGCGCTGCCCCGGCGCGTTAGTCTTCGGAGGTGTGGCTGAGCAGAGAGCATATCTCACTGATAACGACAAAACATACTTCTTTCTTTTTTTGTATGCATCAAAAGAGGATCTGGCGCGCACGAAACGCTGAGCAATCTTGCATGTCCGTTGGATATGCAGCGTTTCGGCTGGCAACGCAGCCCAAGCGCTGCCCCGGCGCGTTAGTCTTGGGAGGTGTGGCTGAGCAGAGAGCATATCTCACTGATAACGACAAAACATACTTCTTTCTTTTTTTGTATGCATCAAAAGAGGATCTGGCGCGCACAAAACGCTAAGCAATCTTGCATGTCCGTTGGATATGCAGCGTTCTCGGCTGGCAACGCAGCCCAAGCGCTGCCCCGGCGCGTTAGTCTTCGGAGGTGTGGCTGAGCAGAGAGCATATCTCACTGATAACGACAAAACATACTTCTTTCTTTTTTTGTATGCATCAAAAGAGGATCTGGCGCGCACAAAACGCTAAGCAATCTTGCATGTCCGTTGGATATGCAGCGTTCTCGGCTGGCAACGCAGCCCAAGCGCTGCCCCGGCGCGTTAGTCTTCGGAGGTGTGGCTGAGCAGAGAGCATATCTCACTGATAACGACAAAACATACTTCTTTCTTTTTTTGTATGCATCAAAAGAGGATCTGGCGCGCACGAAACGCTGAGCAATCTTGCATGTCCGTTGGATATGCAGCGTTTCGGCTGGCAACGCAGCCCAAGCGCTGCCCCGGCGCGTTAGTCTTCGGAGGTGTGGCTGAGCAGAGAGCATATCTCACTGATAACGACAAAACATACTTCTTTCTTTTTTTGTATGCATCAAAAGAGGATCTGGCGCGCACAAAACGCTAAGCAATCTTGCATGTCCGTTGGATATGCAGCGTTCTCGGCTGGCAACGCAGCCCAAGCGCTGCCCCGGCGCGTTAGTCTTGGGAGGTGTGGCTGAGCAAAGAGCATATCTCACTGATAACGACAAAACATACCTGATTTTTTATGACAGAGTAAGATGAAACAAACAGATGTCGGATTTCAACCTTCACTTGTTGCTATCAGTGCAGTGGGCGTGTAGCAACAGCAAGTTAGGATCGAAGCGGGCGGTCACTTCTGCATGGGCGCTGCCATTTTGATTTGTAAACACAGATGCCGGTTGTGACGAAAATAATTTCATGCGTATGAACTGAAGGCGAAGAATTAATTTATCACATTTCAATATGACATAACACACACCAAACAAACGCCAACTTTAGTGAACCCGGTCCATTTTAGGCACTTATATTATCTGGGCCTATGGTCTGCTGCGCAAGTGTGTGGCTTTTTTACACCCCATAGCTTTGGTAGTGCTGAACCAATGCCTCCTCTATTTCGATGTCTGCCACGTGAGAACAAAAACAACTCCCACACCCTCTCCCTCCTTCATTTTCGATTAGTGTCGGTGTTTAGCGTCACCTGTGGCGAATGGTGCAGCAACTCGACATTTTGCATAGCCTCTGAAATAGTCGTGTATAGTTACAAATCTCGAATAACTCTCGAGTGACGCGCCCCTAGGCATAGATTTTCTCGAAATTAACTAGAGGGCACTCTGGCGCTGCGATCGTTCAGCGACCATGGGAATGATGGGTAGTACACACATTTGCCTAGTCTTCGTACTTGCGGGCGGCGAAACGTACTTTCGGCTTCGTTTACTGCTGTGTTTCGGTTTTGTTTTGAAAGAAAGATTCAACCCTTTTGAACTTCCTGACCCAATTTGGAAAGATAAGTCGAAAAAAATAGGGTGGTGAAGCGCAATCGTTGAACATTTGCTGATTTTTGTTTTGTGAAAAAAAAGCTCTAAGCCAAATGAACACACACGGAGTCAAAGGCAGGCCAGAAGTACGACGATTAGAGAACTGTGTGCACATACCCATCATTCCCATGCTCGTTGAAGTGCCGTGCGTTGCAGCTCCCATAGACACTAGCGCCAGAGTTCCTTCTAGTAAGTATTGTAGGAAACTCTTTGCCCCTAGGAGACACAAGTAAAAAACACCGTAATAATAGTGTTGGTCGCGAGCGCCACTGCGCAGCGCTTGCTCAAATCTGAAGGCAGGTCGACTCCGCTGGAAACACGAGCCATACGTCAGGCATCTTAATAAAGGAGGCGTTGGCTTAACTTATCTGGTGAAACAGATTATAGAGAGGAATATGGCGCTCCAATCGTACACCTCCATGGGAATCATGAGAAGTACAGACTTAGGATTGGATAGGGTTAGCTAGCGAACCGTCTACAGACTTTGCCCTATTTCAGTTTCGTTCTTCGCGCAAGCTGGTAATGGGGTGTGTTGAAGCAGTGATTTTGTTGTTCGAAAAGGCTGACGACCACCAGATCTCCTGATTCGTTGCGGCGTTGGAGCTTTACGAGGAGTCGTATTTGACAGTTTAAATGATGCTTCGTCCACACAGACACACTGCGCCTAGATGTAACGTCTCAGGCCAGTGCAGGATCTCGCCTCCAGTTGATGTTTTTCACGAGCGCGTCTTGCCTGAACTCGTTTTAAATCAACTGAAAAACGATGACGAAGTTAAGTAGACGAACTGTCAAGCTCCGCTGACACGACTTCACAACAAAACCAGAGGTGCTTTGGGGGCGGTCTAGGACACACGCACCCATGGCGTCGCAGAAGACGAAACAATTTATTTTTTTTCACTTAATACTGTACTGTTATTGCTATAAATAGGTAATTCGTACTTTCGAGTGAAAAACAAGCATATTTGTTTTCAATCATTACAAAAATAATTCAGCAAATCTTTTCTCCAAATCTGGAACGCAATGGCAAAGCAATGCATACCTTGATGGATAAAGTTGCACAGGTTTCACTTTCACCTCCTCGTCACTACAGCTTTTAGCAATAAAGTTTGCGTACAAATAAGCGAAGCAAGTTTCAATCAGATATAAGTTCATATCACTTCGTTTTACACTCAGACAAAAAAAAGCATCTCGAATTTCAAGAACGTATTCTATCCGAAGCAGATCCGAAGCCTGTATAATTGCCAGAAGGGTATACAATTAGGCACCGCTGAAAGAGCCCGCGTAGACACTAGCGCCTGATTACCCTCTAGGTGTTATTAAATGAAGCTTTATGTCTCCAGCCGTCCCTATCGTACAGACAGCGCGTGTTTCCAGAGGTGGGCGTGTCCCGCTCTTTTCTCCGCATTGCGGCGCTCTTTCTTTCGGTCCAAAAGGCTGCCGTGCTGTTGGCAACGCTTCTATGGGGCGAAAAAAAAAATGGTTTAGCACTTTTATATAACTTTGTGTTCGTTTGTCAATGTCGGGTCAATGAGTACGATAGGCAAAGTTTACGCTGGGGCGTTTCATTTTCAAATGGGGTTTTTATTTTGCTGTGGACTGGCACCGCCCATATTAGAGCAGTTAAAATTACGATGCCTCTGCAAGAGATCCACCGTCCAGCCGCGCTAGCCACAACTGGTCTCCCCTATAGATGAGGCGCGTTCAGTGGGACTTCTCACGAGGAGCAAAACGCTGTTCGGCGCGCGAGGTGTAAATAAACAAAACCACGGCATATGCACAGAGTGAATGATTAGTGAGGCGAAGCGTCCATCAATCCGTACGTGCATTCGTTCGTCCATGCGTCCGTCGACTCCTATCACACTACAGCACGAATCGGACGGACGGACGCTTCGCCCCACTCGTGATATCATTCACTCTGTGGATATGCTGCTTACGCTGGATAGAAGGTCGACCAACCAAGTCCTGCTATAAAGAGAGAGAGAGGGAGAGAGAGAGAATAAACATTTATTAATAACAAATGCACACTGAGCCTTCTTTGGGTGGGGCCCTCAGTCCAGGGCTCCATTGCCTTGCGCGACCCTGCGAGCCCTCTTGACCAGCTGCTGCAGTTCCTGCCGGCGTAAGCTGAGCAGTGCACACTCCCAAGAGGAAGGGGTGGGGTGGGAATGGGAGGAACGCCCTGTGGGGCAGAGCATTCTGGCGTCGGTACGGATCCACCGTCGGTACGGATCCACAGAAGAGGCAGTAGGAGGGATAGAGAGTCGGATGAAAGCGATTTATCATATAAAGGCAAGGAAATGAATTGGTCTGTAGTTGCCGCCAAGCGACAGCATCTGCTCTGTTAAGTGAAGGATGACGGGGAGGATACTTATAAGGGCTCTGTCGGTAGTACTCCAGCCTAGCGTTGGAGTTTATTGGTTCTGTCGATGCGTCGTCTGGATTGGACAGCTCTTCCGATGAAGCCCGGCTGGTCAGCTCTCGGGCAACCACATGAACGCGTTCATTTCCATGGAGAGAGGCGTGTCCAGGAGTCCAGACGATACGCACAGGACGTAATGCGGACGGTGAGACAGAAGAGAGGATATTGTGTGTATGTGCAGCCACAAGTCTTTGAGCGAAAGCATGGCAAGTAGCTTGTGAATCTGTTACAATAGTGACAGGGGAGTCATGTGACAGTGTCGTAGCGTGAACAATTGCCAGAGCGAGAGCTCCCTCCTCTGCCAGACCACTGTCTGTAGTGCGAAGTGTGGCAGACGCCACAAGGGCGTCTGTGTCATCTTTCACGGCTAAACACATGGCTGACTTCTCTGGGTAGCGAGCTGCATCAGTGTAAAGTACTTGTAAGTCTGAAGTACCATCACCAAAGACACGTGTCATAGCCTGAACTTCGGCCCGTTGACGACCAGCGTGGCGGGAGGGATTCATATTGCGTGGAATCGGAGGCACTTTGATGAGTGCGCGGACAGTAGAAGCAAATTTATGTCGTGGTACTTGCGCGGGTTGTTTGGGAATCGGGTAGCCAAGACGAGACAGGATGGCGCAGCCCTGGCGGGTCTGCCTGAGCCGTTGGAGCTGACTGTTGTGTTGGGCCTCGATGAGTTCGGTTACGGTGTTGTGGACTCCTAATTGAAGGAGGCGTTGTGTAGATGCGTGTGGAGGCAAGCCAAGAGCCGCCTTCACAGCTTTCCGTAGAAGGATGTCCATCTTTTTGATTTGAGCTAGCGTGAGATTGTGAAAGGGAAGATGATAGGTGAGCCGACTAACTATGAGTGCTTGTACTAAGCGGAGGACATCCTTCTCACATAAGCCTCTCCTGCGATTGGTGATGCGTTGGATCATGTGTGTAATTTGAGTTACCTGCTGAGCCAGAAGGTGTGTAGTGTGTGAGGCCTTGCCGTCGGACTGAAGGTAGAGGCCTAAAATGCGAATTCGTGGTACCAGAGGGATAGGACGGCCATAAAGAAACAGGGAAATGTCAGGAGAATCAGCGGTTTTGCGGCGCCGCTTGTATACCAATAACAACTCCGACTTATCCACTGAGCACGTAAGGCTGCCGGCAGCAGCATAGTCTTGTACCACAGACACAGCTTCCTGCAGGGCGTCCTGAATGGTTCCGTCTGATCCTTTGGTTGCCCAAATTGTAATGTCATCTGCATAGATGGCATGCTGGATGTTGGGAACCTGTTGTAATAGGGAAGGGAGTTTAGCCATAGCCACGTTGAACAAAGTGGGGGAGAGAACCGAGCTCTGTGGTGTTCCTCTGCCTGCGAGACGAATGACGTCCGAACGGAGGTCTCCAATCCCAATAGTGGCCGTGCGGTCAAAAAGAAAGGACCTGACGTAATTGTAGATACGTGAGCCACACTGAGATGAAGCGAGATTGTCAAGAATAAGGTCGTGGGAGACGTTGTCAAAAGCACCCTTCAGATCCAGGGCCAGAATAGTTCGGGCCTGGTTTGAAGTGGGGCTGTCCAACACGTCATCCTTAAGCTGTAATAATACGTCCTGTGTAGAGATACCAGGACGGTAGCCGAATAGTGTATCAAGAAAAAAAGTGATTGTCTTCGAGAAATGGTTGTAGTCGAGAGAAGACAACGCGTTCAAAGAGTTTAGCTACACATGAAATTAAGGATATAGGGCGAAGATTCTGGAGGGATAGCGGCTTGCCAGGCTTTGGAATAAATATGATTTCTGCGTGTCGCCACTCCTGTGGTAGCGTGCCGTTGTTCCAATGTTCGTTGTAAAAAGCGGTTAAATATTCGATGGACTGCATGGTCATCTAAATTACGCAGAAGTGTGTACGTAATCCCGTCTGTACCAGGTGCTGTGTTGAGCTTAATGCTTTGCAAAGCTGCCCTAACCTCTGCTTCTGTAATGTCCTCATCTAGAGGCGTATCGTGTACGTGTGGATAATCACGGTAGGCGGGACGGGGGCCCGTGGATACATAGTGTTGCTTTAAGGTGTGCAGCAGAGTGGTATCGTCGAGCCCTGATTTGTGGAGAATGGTGCGGATTGCGTTAGCAGTTTGATTTTGTCTGCGTGGTATTTAAAAGAGCACGGAGTATGCGCCACGTTCGAGGTGTACTTAGTGAGCCGTTGAGTCGATCACAGAAGTTATGCCAATTGTTGCTAGTGAGGATGTTCGCATAGTCATGTGCCTCAGTAGCTATTTGGGCGATTCGGATACGAAGTTTTCAGTTATGTTTCTGTCACCGTCACCGCCGTGTCAAGCCTCTGTGGGCATCCCAGAGATGCAGCAGATGCCGGTCCATATCCGGCGTTTCTGTCATCACAGCGATGAGTTTGGTAGCTCTTTGAAAATCGGACTGAAGTTGTAATATCCAAGCCTCTAGGGAAGGAGAGTCCTGATGGGTAGTTGTACAATTACGCCTAAATGCATCCCAATTTGTTAGTTTTATTATGCGCTCTGGGGCACGCGTGGCTGCTACTTGGAGCTCTGTAGTTAGTATATGGTGATCACTGCCTAGATTCACCATGAGGTTGCACCAGGAATGGTGACTAACCCCCTTGACTATCGTGAGATCGGGACATGTGTCCCTGCTCACAGTATTACCTAGGCGAGTGGGTTGATCAGGTTCTGTCAGCAGGGTCATGCGATGAATTGCGAGAACCTGTGCGAGTCGTCGGCCTTTAGGCGTTTCTGTTGCGTAGCCCCCGCCAGATGGGGGGCATTGAAATCTCCTACAATAATTATGTGTTTACCCAACTTGTATAGTTGTGCAAATAGATGACCGAAGTCATCGTTCATGGCGTTAGGCGCACTGTAAACGTTAAGCACGTACAGGCTGCTACTGGAACGAGAGCACGGGACTAATTCGAGAAGTACGTGCAAGATGGAGGTGCTTTGAAGGGTGTGTTATATGACAGTGACATGCTTAGAAACTAATGCAGCTGTGCGATGTGGTGTATTGTTCGTTACGTCCGTGTATGTGGTGTAACCCGAAAGCGTAGGGGTACATTGTACTTCTTGTAACGCTATGACTTCGGGAGTAATCCGCTGTGCCTGCTATAAAGAGCTTCTTCCCTAAAAGCAACAAAACCACGTCGCGCTACGCGTCGCAGCTGTGATCATGTCAGCGCGCCTGCAATGATTTTCTAAACAGCCTTACTATCGAAATTAGGGGTAGTTTCACGAAAGGAACAAGAGATTGAGTGAGCCATTTATTTGCGTGTAACCCGTAAGGCGCAGAATGTGGCATTCTGATTTAGCTTGTGGATTGGGCTGTAGTGGCACCTACTCGCGAATTCGGCGTCGGCGGCACCATTGACACCACCACTGCGCATGCTGGCGTCTCGTGCCCTAGCTTTTTTTTTTCCTATCTGACGTGCAGAATGGCACGCGGCAGTAGGACATATTCCTCAAATTAAATAGAAGAAACAAGACCCGACGTCATTTTCTCTAACAGAGAAAACCTACAGCATTGACATAGTATCAATTGTATAAACCGTAGCCAGTCAGCAACCTAATTAACAAGTCGCTACAATTGAATCAAACATTCGTTTAGACTTTTACTGCGAAATTTTCCCTCATCTGCGCACAGAATGCCAGTGACGCATGCACGTGAAGTAACCACGCGAATGCCGCAGCGCTCTGCTTTCTGCCATGGTCTCCGCCGCTTGAGGAACCCACATTAAACGCATCCCCTCGCGATAGCTGGGTGCGTGAGGCGATACTCGCTGGTTTTGCTGGTGAGTGAAGCGATTGAGACGGCTGGAGAGAACCACGCCGCACTCCCGCAATCTCGTAGGTCATGCCCAAGGACATATACACACAACGTCATCCTTGAACAAGTCATAAACTAGAGGTGGCTACATACTACATACGGAGAAGGGAACGACCACGGTCTAAGGAGCGTCGTCCCTAAAAGATCACAGCATATCCACGAGGTGAATGATGACGAGTGGGGTGAAGCGGACGGACGGGCGGATGGATACACGAACACACGGATGGACGGACGGAGGCAGGAACGGACGCCTGGACGGACGGATGGATGCACAGCCGGACGGACGAATGGACGCATCGACGAACGCAGGGACGGATGGACGCATGGATGCATGGATGGGAGCACGCACGAACGCTCGGACGGACACTCGGCGGATACATAAACGGACGCACAGACAGACGGGTGGGTGGACGCGTGGACGAACGCAGGGACGGACGCATGGACGGGTGGAAACACGTGGTGACGGACGGACGCACGGATGGACAGATGGAAGGATGGACACACGGATGAACGAATGTACGCGTGGACGGACAGATGGATGGACGCATGGACGAACGCAGAGACGGTCGAATGGACGGACGGACGCATTGATTTTCAAACAGTCACACAGATGGACGCACGGATGGACTCGTGGACGGATGCACGAATGAACGGACGCGCGGATGAACGGAAGAATGGACGAATGGACAAAAGCGCGGACGGACTGATGGACGCTTCGCCCCACTTATGATCATCATTCACTCCATGGATATGCTGTGATTTTTGTTATTTATCATACTACAATAACGTCCTCTAGTATCGTACCATTTGCATTGTTTCGGTTTATGTACACGTACCGCTCTCTACGACCGGGTCAAGAACTAACGAGAGGTGGTTACATACGATTACAACGGGACGCTCAGACCACGCCTTAAAGGGCTACTCACCAGGCCCCATAACAAATTTTAGTTTGACCGTGGAACTTGTTGGGTGTCCGATGAGGAAAATTTTACATTTTTTTTTGGAATTGGTTCACTACGAGCTGAGAAAGCTGTTTTTTATGTTGACTTAAGAAAGCTGCGTGAACATGCCTTTTATCGAACGCTGGTCCGGCCTTCCCACTTTAGGGTTTGCAGTGGCTGACCCTCCCGCTGCTTAACTTGCCATCGACTTCAACGCAGCACGAATGCGTTTCGAACGTGCAGTCTTTATGTGGCCCCAAGGCAGCAAAAACGCACAGACGCGTTTCAAACGCGCTGCATTCAAGCTGTTTCAACCCAGTAAAGAGTTATTCAGTGGAAGGGAGGATTGCTCACAAGGAGCGACGCGGCGACGTTCTATAGTAATCATCATATCCAGTACTGTCCGATCTGCCTGGGCAGACCGCTAGAGCTCTGTGTCGTCTGCTTGCTGGCAATCAGAACACCATTTAGAAATTAAATACGTGCCTGCAACATTTTAGGGGCGAAGCTCCTTATAGCGGCACCCGTTCATCCCTCGTAGCTGTTGTAGTGTGTAACAAGTATAACATTTTCACCTCCAAGGTGGTGCCGGTGAGATATTTATTCTGTGCGTTGTTGAACAATAAAAAATAGTGCTCAATTTACATGCCAATGACTGCGTGAGTTGAACCTGTCCGTCCGTCCGTCCGTCCTCAACCTTTCGCATTGCTCAATGCTCCCTTCTTACTTTTTCCCTTCCCCTGTGCCTAGAATTGAAGCGTCATCTACGTGTTTAATAGTGCAGCACCTCACATGCCGCGAGGAGCAGCCACAGCCATGTCACGGTTCACGGCTAGGTAGCATTGAAATGTGAGGATGAAAATTCCGCACTAGCGTCGATAAAAGATCAGGTTGCCATGTTAGAAACGGTACATCCCAGACAAATCCACAATTGAGAAATCATCCGTTATTGGTATATGACGCGTACAAGCACGCTTGTGACCGCTGCACCTTGGACGGCCGCATCTCTACAGAACCGCTGACAACATATTATGTGCAGTGTATACGACATCCACTAAAGTCTTCGTGCGATTAGTGCGCGGCCCACGGGCCCATAGGTACTCCATGCACTCCTATGGTAGAGTACCTAGTACTCTGATTTGTTACCCACCTTTGCTAAACACAAAATGCAGCGAGTAAATATTGCTGTGCCGTAGAGCAAGAAAAATTCGGCAAATCCCACGTAGCTGGGAATCCGCGTTATGCGAAGCATGCGGAGGAAATGTGACCGTGTTGCAATTTTTTTACTGAGAAACAGGTCACGAAATAACGCTAAATATATCTACAAATGTCGCACACACAGACATATCTTGAAGAGGTGCAGATGTAACCAGTTGTTTGCACTTGTGCAAAGATGCCAACTGGAACATGCGTATTAGCAACACCAGAAGCTGATATGAAGCGCTGATGCTCAGGAAGATGCTTGGCCTGGACATTACATATTTCAACTTCAGCGCATGGCACCTAACCACATCTGACGTTAACCTGACGTGACGGCTGTATCAGAATAGTACATATGTAATGTTTATAAAATTGGGTAGGCAGCACAGAAATTACTATTAACGTTTCACGAAGATTAACACCTATTTGAAAAATATATTTCCGGGACGTAGTGTAGCTCAGTGGTAAAATGCTTTATTGGCACCCAGAATTTTTGGGTTCGATTCCAGCTGGGACTCGTCGGGTCGACGCTGGGTATTTCTTAACACTCGCGCGTTGAAATTGCCCATGTGTGTTCTCGTCGTTCTTGAGCAGATACCAAGTGTCAATCACCTGTGGCACATACCCGCATACCAGCGGCACATACCAGCCCATGGGCATGTGCCACTGTCTGGCGGGAAGTGTTTGACGACGTACGCAACGGGATCGTGACGTGATTTATGTCTTGACAAGCGCGTCGTATTCGTCAAACCGTCTTACCCTCTGATGCTAATTTTAGTTCATGCCAAGTAAATAGGGTGACCACATGAGCACCCAAACGTAAGCAGCTAGATAGATAGATAGATAGATAGATAGATAGATAGATAGATAGATAGATAGATAGATAGACAGACAGACAGACAGACAGACAGACAGACAGACAGACAGACAGACAGACAGACAGACAGACAGACAGACAGATAGATAGATAGATAGATAGATAGATAGATAGATAGATAGATAGATAGATAGATAGATAGATAGATAGATAGATAGATAGATAGATAGATAGATAGATAGATAGATAGATAGATAGATAGATAGATAGATAGATAGATAGATAGATAGATAGATAGATAGATACGCTCAAGGTCGCCGAAGTTCACAAAGAAAAAACAGACGTCGCCCCTAAAACCGGCTGCACCCACTGCCCAAGCGTTTCACGTGCCACCCCGTATATGTAGGTACTGGATTGCGCGTTTGGAATTCAGTCAAGGCCTTCTTTACTTGGCTTTCGCTTGATGAACGCCAGCGTCAACGCGCCCGCTGCTTCGCATCTACAGCACAGAGAAACGTACTTTCGTAAAGAGTGGACACCCCCGCAAAGCCCTGCGGCCGAGCTACTGCGCTGCCTTCAGCGCCACGAGCGGCTCATCAGACCCGATAATGTCTTCAGCATAAATAAAACGACGGAAAAATTGGCTGATCCGACGTACAGAGGGAATCGATGATATGCGAAGCACGAATGATACCCCTGTCACACGGGCACTTAAAAGTAAGCGGTCTTTTTCCGAAAAAGAGTTCCTGACAGCAGACACACGGCACAGAGCGAACTGCTTTTCAGAAGCGGTCGTTTTCGTAAACGGAGTTCGTCGATCTCTTTTACGGCTCCGAATGAGTAGCCTCGAAACCAGTGGGCGCCGGCAATTTTCGAGTGGTGGGAAAAAAATAGCGAATGCTTATTTTTCTGTCACCAAAACTCTTTGTAAAAACAAATTTCATATCCTGCAGAAGGTGTAATGAACTCTTTTAATGGTTATTTCCTTTTCTACTCTCGTAAGCAGCTACAACTCGTCGGTAATATCACGTGGTGATGCTCGGTCTCGCGCCGTGCCATTTTGCACAAGCGAGGAAAGCGTGGCAGTCGTGTGTTTGCCCGTCATTCAAGTGGTCAAGCTTGTATAGGGCAATGCCGACTCGCTTCTCAGGAGTGATGGTTTCACGCATGCTGGTGCACTGTCTTTCGAGCTCACTGCGCAAGCTCTCCACAATGAAACGAAAAGTGGACGGGTACACTCGAAAAGATTGCTTGAAGTTCTGCTCACCGAGGTGAGGTACAGTACCCTCGAACCACCTCTCGTTTCGTCTGAAGGCCCAGATCGATCGATCGCAGGCCTTCTCCGACAGCTCCAGTGCGCACAGCAAGGAATTGCTGAACAGCAGTTGCTGCTTGATCCTCTCCTTGGCGGCTTTTGCAGCGTCTGCCTCGCTTTCCAGAGCGAGAAGGCAGGCCATGAGGTTTGCGATCTTCGCTTTTCTTCCGTACGGTCGCCCATAACGTGTCGAGAACAGTCGAGAGCAGCGAAAATTAAATACGGTAAATAAAAGCCTAGTGGTGCCAGACGGACTTGTGCACGTCGCTAGTTATGGGAATGCTTCCTTAACTAGTGCAACAAACTTTCACATTGGTGTTTCTTCATCTCTTATTCTTAAATTTATTTGAAGAAACGAGCAGTGCAACAAGTCTTTAATTTGTGCATCGTGATACATCGTTTAATTTTGATTGCTTCTCTTTTAACTGCTAGCGCCATGCTTTCGCTAGCGTCTTCGAACGAAAACACTAAAAGGAGATCGTTGCTGCCGTGTGTCTGCGCCGCAACACTTCTTTGTTAAAAGTCTCAACTTCGTAAAAAGACCGCTTACTTAAAAGACTTTTTGCGCGCCCGTGTGACACAGGTATGAGATATGTTGACATGTCACTTCAAAATCAGCACAACGTTAAGAGGTGAAGGTAAATGATGCCGTACATGACTTCCCTGTCCTGATTGTCATGTTTAGATTGTCGTTTCCCTTCGTCATCTATTCGCGTCACGTGGTACCAAATTTAATATATGTGGAGCTAGCGAAGCGGCCGCGAGCACGCTATGAAAGTAGTATGTTATGTTCTTACATGACACGCGTGTCAGAATTATCATGTTTGTACCAGCCACATATTTCGTCATCCATTGAAGTCACGTACCACCTAATTTTGTATGTGTGAAGCTATCAAAACGTCCGCGAGCGCATCATGAAGGGCCCATTATACTCCAAGGTAGCGTCAACGCACACGCAGGCTGGGAAGAGTAAGGCTACATTAGAAAATCGTGACCACTCTATAGTTTGACGCCAGGTGCGATCAGTGTCGGTCGGCGCGGCCCGACGGCAACAGGCGCGATATGCGACGGGCTGCAGTTCGCGCCGATGCGTTTCCCTCTTTTCTTGACGGAGGGACGACGGACGCAATGAAACGCGCATGCGTCAAAGCATGCCATACACTGTCAGCGTGGCGCGCGCCTGACAGTGTATGGCAGGACCGGCGCCTGGCATGGCAACGCCGGCGAGCACGCACACCACGTCACGTCGATATGTATTGGCGCCTTGACTGTGGCAAGTAATCATGTTCTCACATGACACGCATCTCATGATTATCATGTTTGCACCAGTCACATACCTTCGTCATCCATTGGCGTCACGTATTAACAAATTTGGCATATGTGAAGCTAGCGAAACGGTCGCGAGCGCATTATCAGTGTGGCATTGTCATGCAAGGTTCTTTTAGATGTTTAGTAAGAAGAGCTCTCTGAGGTTTAAACCTACAAGAGACTTAACGAAGGGACAAAGCCGTTTGTACCAAAACTCAAACAAGAAGTTTAATTGAAAAGTAAAAAGACGAAATCCCCCATAAGACGAAACAACTTATGAACAGTTAACTGGACACGGCGAAATCCATCTATCAACACTCAACAACGAAGTTCAAAGTGTTCAATTAAATCTTACGTCCAAATGGGGCTGAGCGGTGGAGTAGGGCAAGATATCCGTTCGGTCTCACCCACACGCTGAATTCGGCGACGATGAGCAAACCGGAACGTGGTGATTCGGGCTTCAGGACGCGGGCAGGACGGGGATGAAGGAACGCTGGCTGCTGACGACACGTCGAGAAACCAGACCGTAATGTCGTGGCTCTGGCTTTAGGAGTGTGGACCCGTCGGTGACGAGAGAACGCAGGCTGGTGGCGACACGTCAGGGAACCAGGGTCAACCTGGCCAAGCAGCTGGGCGCACAGCTCGGGCCCGTATCCCGACGGCTGTTGCTCGCCTGTTGGAACCAAAGTCTGCAGGCCCTGGGTAGGAGTTATGGACCGCATGGCCACGGTCTTTCGAGCGGGAACACGATGGCAGGAGGCCCCGGCCGGTTGAAGTCTTGCAGGCTCGGGTCCGACGCCCGATGGTCCATCTTCAGCGCCGGTCCGGTGACGACCTTCCGCTTGCGCCATCTTCTTCGAACTCCCCTTGATCTGCTCTGCTCAGGCTTCTACTTCCGCTCTGGCCCACTTGTCTCGTCCCGATTGGAGACTCTGTACTTTCGTGGTACCCAGCCATTGGGAAATCTCCGTGGTCTATGATCATTGGTTTTCCTTATCTTTTATTTTGTTCACGGGGTGCCACGCGTCCTCGTTGGTTGGTTGGTTGGTTGGTTCCTCAACACCTTGGCACAACCCACCTAGGGGGATAGGCCATGATTGGGACGGTTGCCTTGCTTTTTAAATTAATTCACTTCTTGAAAGAGAGGGTTGGTATAATTAGGTAATATAGGTAATAATAAAAAGGTGTTACATTAAAAAAACCTTGAAAAGAAAACATATAAAACTACAAAAAAGAGGAAAAAAATAGATAACTCAACTGAAGTTATCCATTTTTTTTAGAATTCCATTCTTTTAGATTCTCGTAAGAAATTTGTAACAGCAGTAAAAACGCTCCTGTGGCTGAATCCAAATGCGACTGCGCCAAATGAAAGAATCACCGGAAGTGTAAAGTTTAAGCCCAACTTTCGTAGGGGTTTCTTCTAGTAGATTTTCCCTTTGAGTTTTCAATTTTCGCCATGACAAAAAGAAGTGCTCCAAAGATTCCCTCTCATTACAATAAAGGCACAAAGGCGAGTG